>CABFOW010007019.1:0-20114 GCA_902141385.1 Timema californicum | reverse complement strand
CCCCCCCCCCCCCCCTCCCCTGCCTTCCCTGGCCATAACATTCTGACGCTTGATATGTAATGAGGTGTTTTATTATAAATGGTGTCCCACACACTGTCTAAATTTTGATTTTTTATCAGAAGAACAGTAGAATTCACCAACATTGATTGTAAGTGACTAAAATTTGAGATAATATAAATATGTTTTATTTGATTCATTTATTATATATAATTCATCTAAACAGTTATAAGGTTTACAGAAGTACTTTCTTGTAGGTTAATTAATAATTTGTATTTACATTACTAACTAAACTGACTCAGGGCCCCGACACAAGACTCCATATCCATAGGACCGTGGTCCGTTAAGAAATCAATGTTAAAGTATCAGATTGCTCTGACCACAGAGTCCTTATTCGTAAGTCCCTAGAAGTTGATTAACTTTAACTTTGTGAGGACTAGTTTTACGGACTACCAATCACAGTTGAGTAAATATGGGCATGCATGTTGGAATCCACATTAAACACCAAAATAAATTGTTTATAACTAGATTTTATTTTGTGATTGGTTATATTCTTGTTAAAGATCAAAACCCATATAAGCATAAAGAAAGAACGAAAATAATCGTGTTTTTTTTTTTACATTCAGAATACTAGTAACTACACTTGTTTTTCATTTTCTGGCAAATTTATTTTAGGTTTGATAGTTAAAACCATATTATAAATTTATTTTTATTTAATTTTTTATTGATCAACTGATTTATTGGTACTTGTTCCTTGCTGTAGACGAGTTTCTTTCAAAGTTTTTGATTGGACGAATCCTATGACTATCTCATTGGTTGGAATGGTCACGTGATTACTGATAAAGACTAAGGATAATGAGTCTGTTGGGGCCTTCATAATGTAATACAAATGTAATATTTTCATTTAAGCCATTGTGGCTTCATGAGATACAATAGTGCTAAGAGTTATAAATTAAATGTATTATATGGTCACCTTTATCTTATTAGAACAGATCTCTACAAAGCACAAAACCAATTAATATTTTGAAAATTTATAAAAATAAGGCAACAAAACATTATGTTTCAAATTTTTTTTATTTTTTCCATACTCTATCAGATGAACACTATTGACGTTGGGTATTGGCTTTATCAGCTGAACAATGATTCTCTCCCAAGTCACCATTTTACATTATTATTAAAGGCCCCCTTTTAAAAGTTTCCAATTTCATTTTTTGTCTAAACAATTTAAATAATTTATTTTCAGTTTCAATTAGCTATTTTCATAACCCAAAATTAATCAACACAGTATTTTTAAATAGACTACTGATTAATTTTATCTAACGTAATCGAATATACAGCATAAATGTGTTTGCCAAACAGAATTAAATAATGTTTGTTTTAGTGTTTGTTTAGTCCTAAATGTGTTTATTATCACAACGGTCATAACAAAATTAAATACACAATACAAATTGTTTAAAAAAATACTGGTTATGTAGTGAATACTTTGAAACATGTGATTTGTGAACTAATTGAAATTGGGAATACCTACTTTATTCATATGTATGAAAAAGAGTGCATTGAGCAAACACATTTAGTAATGAATAGAATGATAAAGTATTAGGAAAAAAGTAGAACACCATTAAAAGAAAAGACACAAACACAAATTTACCCACACTTCAATATTTTGATGCTATTAAAGCACCTTCCTCAGGAAGTAGTAGTAATTAGACTGAAGAGGATGTGGTCTTCAATGATGCCAACATGATTGGAAAGGATGAAAACTTCTTTGATGAAGATTAAATTCCCTGAAAGTTTGTCATCTTCATCAGAGAAGTTTTCATCCTTTCCAATCATGTTGGCATCATTGAAGACAACATCCTCTTCAGTCTAATTACTACTACTTCCTGAGGAAGGTGCTTTAATAGCATCGAAATATTAAAGTGTGTGTAAATTTGTGTTAGTGTCTTTTCTTTTATTTGTGTTCTACTTTTTTCCTAATACTTTATCATTTTATTCATTACTACTTTATTCATAACCATTTGAACAGCTGAATTATGTGTGTATGAATAATTTTAAAGTGTTTGTGGCAATAATGTACCTAGTTTTCAATTTTACGTACATTTATTTTATAAATTTATTATGGCGTTTGTATTAAGAAATTCTATTTAAACCCTAACATTGTTGGGTTCAACAATTGGTTTAGCCTAAGACTTAATAATTGATTTTACTATAGTAATAATACAAAACATAAAAGCTGAATGCATTGGACTCACAACAGGACCTCTGATATGCATGAACAATCACCATTTTCATACCAACCACAAAAATCTAGATAAACCAGTTCCTTCTCACCCTATCACCCACTAGAGGGAGCCACTTGCAATAACTCTCAGCATAGGTTATTGAAACTTACACATCAGTAGGTAACCAAATCTAGACTACCCTCTGGTTTGAATCTGAGATTTAAAAAAATATTATAATATCAATTATTTTTTTTATTTTTTACAATTATTTCAAAAATTATTATATAATTTATTTTTATTTATTATTTCAAGTGTAGTCTCTGTTAGTCTTAATTAACTATTAATTTTCAGAAAGCTATTTATCATTTCAAAACTAATTAAGTTACACCAATTTGGCAACACTGCAAGTTTTCAGTTACATATTTCAAACCATTCTAGAAACATGTAGCATATCTTTCTTTGTGTGTTTTCTATGTGTCTCTTCAAATGATAAAGGAATATTCTCAAAAATTTAAAAACCATGTGTTAAGTGTAATAGTGCAATAGTTTAAGAAGAAGTAAATAGAGAAGTGTGTTTTCTATCTAGGTCTAACCAAACTATCCTTTAAGGTCAGCTTCCATCACTATCAATTGCTTTACATCATTGTTCAGTTCTTCTACAACGTATTATTATATATTTCCAAGCCATTAGACACCAATTCATTTTATTATAATATAATAAGTTACATTTGTTTTTAGTAGAATAAGTCTATTACTTAAGATATTTTGAAATTAACATCGTGTACTTAAACTGTTCGACTTTAGTATTAAAATATGTTAAAGCTTTGGTTAAAAGATAAAATTACAATGCTCCCCCCTCCCCCCATAATTTCACCTTTGCAAGAAGTGTTTAGTTTGTGGGCCAATAGTTACTATCATTTCTAGTTCATATCCGTGTGAAAAGTGTATCAACATAGCCAGGTTTTCTTGTTAAACAGTTACAGAAATTATAAAAAGCTTCTGGTCTCGTACGTAAAGACATGCTGTGGAAAAACTGTGATTACAACTCTAAAACTACCAAATGGCACTATTATTCACACAATGTTGTCAGATGGTGTGTTTGTTGTAATAAGACAATTTTCCAACAACTTTTGTTTGTATACTGAACTTGAAACTTCAAAATATATGTCAACCATGGATGATGTGCAAAGAATTCTAAATATAATAAAGGTTTTTAAATATATAATGGAAAATAATACCTTATTTAACACCTTCATACCAGTAACAAGGATACAGGTAACCTAATAATACTAAAATCATAATTATTAAAAATTATTTATAATTAACAATTACTGTTTCAAATCTTGCTTAAGTCTCATATTGTTGATGCTTGAAACTCCTTCCTCACAAATGCCGGTGAATTACCTATAAAAATTTTCCTTCCTCATCCCTATCCCATTAGATTAATTATCATATATGAGTATAACCTGAATAGGTAGTAAGTAAGAAGCGGGGATTTTAAAAAAGCTGTATAGGATAATATTATTGTTTAGTGATATTTAAGTAATTCGATATTAGGTTCCTTTAGCAATACTATTTTTTCTGACAGTATCTATACAACCCACATCTTTACTCTTAAGATATGTACAGTAGCCCCATGGCTTCTTTGGTGCTGACTGACAGCTCACAGCTGACTTATGACAGTCAACATTTAGGTATATACCTTTATGGTTCGGCGTAGGGATACATAATTTGGTCTGATAACTTTTCAAAGCCATCAGCTCTCAGCTGTGAGCTGTCAGTCAGCATCAAAGAAGTCGTGGGGCTACTGTATACAACCTTTCAAGGGCTAAGCCACTAGCCTTGTGGTGTCCATTCCTATGTTCTAGTAATACAGTATGTCAACATCGATGGTCTTAGGGTAAAGTGCTCAACTCGGGTCCCAATTTTCATGGGTTCAAACCCAGCCAGGGTCAAAGGATTTTTCTCGAGTGATACAAATCTGTAGCACAGCTTTTTTTGGAGGGGAAGTGAAGCTGTTGATCCCATTTCAATTGTGGCATGTAAAAGAACCCTGAAAGGCATATGGAAATACCTTTCCTGGCAATATTGGTAGGTCCATTCACTCTCGCTTGGAGAAATTCTTGTGCACTGATATAATATGTCAGTTCAGAGACTACACGTTAAATACCATACACACAAAAAATAATACTTACAAGATTTTTTTTGCGTGTGCACTGCAGCAGTTCAGAGTAGAGACATTCCGCCTGTTCTAATCCTACTTCAAATGTCCTCTGTATTGTACCGATGAGGTAGTCCTTCATACTCTCTAAAACACTTTGCTCTCCAGACTCAGAAGCATACCTGTTAACAAAATCAAATTCAATTTTTGACATGGATATACAGTGAAATTTCCCTTATTGAACATCTCTGAATAGAGGATTCTTCTTTATACCGGACAGCTTGAATTTCCCCGGAGAAATAACACGGGCAATTATGGTGAAACAACTTCCCAATAGAAAAAACAGACACTTTTAGAGAGTAGATACAAATATATCCATGCCTAACAATCGCTAAACAGCTAACTAAAGTTGAAATCACCAATCCATATTCTCTATCTTAATTTGGGAATGTCAAAAATGTCATTGTCTCATGTGACGTGTAAGTAGCCCCCCTTTAGGGAAAGTTTCTAAAATAGCCTATGCAGTAATGACTGCGGTACTTCAAGGTCATACCTCCTACCCCTATATAACCATCAGCGAAGGGAAGGAAATTTCCAGCAGTTGTCTGTACTCATGCGTAGGGATGTGAAAAAAAGTATCGCTACTTTACTAATATCAGTATTTTCCTTTCAATACTAGTAATTTTTTACTCCATAGCTGTTCTTTCATCTTTGTCTATCAATACAGCCGCCTGACTGGTTGACAGACGAGTCGAGACTAGTCTACACAACACAACCTACCCTTATCAATGATCGTGATCATCACAAACTAAACCAAATAAGATTTTGTAGGATCACAATAAACTCAGTCTTCTTAAGATGCTCCAAGCAGACTAAGAAGAAACGTTTATGTGCAGATGAGACATGGAGTCCATTCTTCTATTGTTTGTCAATAGTTAATAGTCTATCTTGATAGGGTACATGAATGTAGTTAAAAAAAATGGCACCCCCCAAAAGTAAACTATGAAAGTTTTTGAAGAAGTTGGAACCCACCTCGGTGGCATAGTTAGCTAATGCGCTAGTTTCAAGTTGAGCAAGACTGTCTAGGACAGGGAGATCGAGGTTAATATCTCGGTCGGGTGAACTGAGGGTAGTTTTCCCTAAATGGTTTACTCCTCTCCCTCCAAGAAAATGCGGGTTAACTCCCTCTAAATTCAACATTTCCAATTTCTAATCCATTAGCATAATAGTACTCAAGTATATAACCCGAACGAGTAATAAGATGCAGTACTTTTTTAAAAAAATATGTTAGATAGCGAAAAAGCGTCTTGTTAAATTTGTTTTAAATTATTAAAAACCATTAAAATTTTCAGTGTTAAAATAAAAATTAACGCAAAAGTAGAGATTTTTATGTAACACATCATCTTACTAACTGTCCAGGTTATATGCCTATGTACTAATTACTCTAATGGGTTAGGGATTAGGAAGGCTTGATTTAGATGAAATGCACCCGCATTCGTGTGGTGGGAGAGTGGAAAGCCATTTAGGGAAAATCACCCTCAGTGCACCCGACCGGGATTGAACCCCAATCTCGCTGTCTTTGGTAGTCTAGTCCAACACAAGATTAGCGTGTTGAACCATGCAGACACTGAAGCAGGTAAGAGATTATTCATTCTAGAAAAAAAACATTTTCCCAGATTAAAATGTTGATACCGATACTTACTGTTATCGATACTTTTCTTTCGATGCTAGCACATCAATATTTTTCTTCCGATACTTTTAATGAGTAAAGTATCGATACCACATTCCTAATCATGCGCATATATTACAGAAGGCCTACTATTAACTTTTTATTTCATTTGATTTGTGTATTGTACAATTTGTACAGTAAGCTATCTGCAACATGTATCCATTAGTCATAATTATCTTGCATTCAATAGTGCACAGTGCAGAAATTAGATTGTTGTAGCCAATATAGATTAAAATGTGTTCAAGAAGTATGATTAAGAATTATTTTTTCCCCCCCAAATGGAGGGGGGAGGAGACACCTCTTAAAAATGGACACTTCTTTGATCCCAGAAGGTGTCTGCTACTACGCAATTTCTTTGTTTAAAAAGCATTTAGACCTGTATTTAGGTACATTGCTCACAGAGTTTATCTGAAGATCAGTATGTGTTAGACCCATCAATATATTATAATTTTTTTAGGCACTTTGACAAAAAAAACTATATATATAAAACTGGTTGAGTGTCAATTTTAAAGTAATAAAAAGGGTTTGATAAAATTGATGTTTTTATTATTATTATTTTAACTTTGTTTTTATTAAGTAATATTAATATTTAGCACCGCGTCTTACTACCCGTTCAGGTTATAAGCTTTAAGTACTAATTACTCTAATGGATTAGGAATTGGGAAGGTTGAATTAGAGGAAGTGAACCCGCATTTGTGTGGAAAGAGAGTGGAAAACCGTTTAGGAGAAACCACCCCCAGTTCACCCGACCAAGATTCGAACCTTGATCTCCCCGTCCTCAGCAGTCTGGCTCCACACGACAAGCGCGTTAGCCAACTACGCCACCGAGGCGGGTATTTGTATTAAGATATGTAAGATTGTACTATAGAACATATTTACATAACTGTGAAAACTATCAATTTTATAAAAGTGTTTTCCTCCACACTTTAGGGTTGATAAACTTTTAAAGTTTCAAAACTCCATGACAAACTTCCAAGTTGATAAACTTTTAAAGTTTCAAAATTTCTTGATGACAAACTTCCAGGTTGATTAACTTTTTTTTAGTTTAAAAAACTCCCTGAATTTTCCCAGGTTTTCCAGACCAAAGATATGCATTTCCTCATTGTTTTATAATTTAAAATTTTCTATTAGCCTAAATTTGACACAAGAATTACTAAGATAAGCATGTTAGTGCTTTTCACAAAATCACATGACTTGTAGATAATACTCGTACTATTAGTTTACAGTGGGTGATTGTGCTCATCTACTTAGTATTTCAAACATTTTCCAAAAATATCTGAAACTACTAGGAACTTGCAAATTTCCTTGAATTGTCCCTAATACACCATATTTATTTACTTTTCCAGGTTTTCCCTGTTTTTCCAAGTGTGTATTAACCCTAAACTTGGCCTTATAGAGAAAGAGCTGATAAACAAGAGTTGGCTGCACAAGAAATAGCAGAAATATAACTTATTTTTGCACAGTATAGTAAACTCAATTTTCCGAGAAAATCAAGGGTTAAGAAGAAGGACCAATTAACATTTAATACAAAAAATAATAATTTATTTGCTAAATAACAAAATGTACAATTTAAATAAATCTTTAATTTTTTTCTGTTGTTTATATGTCCCTAGGGATGTAAGTAGTGGCTGTTAAATCAGTTTATTTGCAACTAAAATCATCTTGCTGCTCCAAATATATTGACACACATTCCCCACCACAAAGTTATGTGCTATTTGTGGTAGTAAAGGGATTTATTTCTAACCCAAGTAATCTGCAAAAGGTTAAAGTGCTCACTATAGTAATAAATAAGGATAGGATTTTACCTATTTGCCTTTTTTCTTCCTTGATCATAAAACAGTTGAGATATGCATGCATTTCATGTTATTAGAAGTAAAATATGTTAATTTTATAGTGCCTATTATTACCTATTCTGTTGATTTTTGGCTATTTTATTAATAAGTGGCTTAATGTACCTATTTTGGCTTTGGTCTTTCTCTTTATCACACAGTATGGATTTTCTTCTAAAAGAGAGAGAGTCCAGTTTCTTAGAAATTGTAAGTTGTAGCAATTGTAAGTTAGCAATTGTAAGTTGAGTAGGTTTGAAAATCGGCAATTGTCAAATAACTTCCAATGAGCATAAATCAGGTTGAGGACAATTGTAGCAGTGGCAGATATCTTGGGAGGAAGCCGCATGCCATTGCAGAAGAAAAGTTCAACGTCTTTATAAATGGCAAATTTGAAAGTTTGTCCCTTGGCATCACAAAGTAGAACTTAGCTTTTAAGATTAAAAAAACATTATATCTGAAAATATAACCCATTTCACTAATGAGAATCTAGAAAAAGTATCTAATGATTAAAATCATGTGACCCACTTCAGTGGTCAAATGGGCAAAGGCGTCACTCTCGCAGTAGACTAGATTGTCGATAACAGGGAGACAAAGATTTGAATATCGGTCCAATGTACGTGAGCTGTTTTTTAATAAATGGTTTTTGACTTTCCTTCCATGCAAACACAAATACACTTTCTCTGAATTCCACCTTCCTAACGCCTAAGACACAAGCATAATTAATACAACATATGAGTACAAGCCGAACGAGTAGTGAAACACGGTGCTAATAAAAACAGCTTAATGTGGATTGGCTGTAATTAATAAATACAATAGTAGGTAGTCAAATCAATTTTATATTACCAATTCTATGCTTTTTTTGTGCCGTACTGTAAGTGCCTATTACTGTATTTTTACCGTATTTTTAATGCCTATTTGTCTGCTAAATTTAAACATTTTTGGTGCATAAGAATTGTATCCCTAGTTATAAATAAATGATGTTATTCTTTGAGGAACAGTTGGTCTGAAGAGCTACATCCTGCAAAATATCAATGCTATCATAATTACAAAGGCTCCTGGTCTTAGTTTAATCAAATCTAAAACACAGAGTAGTAGCCACAAGGCCTGAGGTGCTAGTCTCACATTGGATAAGGAAGCCCAGGTTCAAATACCAGCCATTTGTAATTTATCAAAGTTGTTCAACAATACTAACTGTCAAAATCAAAACAAAATTAGGATTTTTGGGTGACCTGGTGGTCTAGGGGTAAGGTTTCAGACTTCTATGCTGGCGTCCGGGGTTCAATCCTCGGTCCCGGCACAGATTTATCTGATTACCAAACCCTTCCTTCACCTCTAACAAGACATATTGTGAATGTGGGGAATGCCAGGCCTCCACCGTGGTTCGGATTCCACGTTAAACTGTAGGTCCTCCATTTCATCTCACAGTCACCCTACCATTACACATTAGCGTAAGTGCGTATAACCCGGACGGGTAGTAAGACGCGGTGCTAATAATAATAATAATAATAATAATAATAAAATTAGGATTTAAGTTTGGGCAATAGTTGACGTACATGGAGTAAAGAAATCGTAGAGGAAGCAGGGTTGTGATGGTATGGTCATGTAATGAGGATGTAAAAGTTAAGAATTCCAAGGAGGATGATGAAGATGAAGTAAGTAGAGAAAATACTGCAAGAGAGACCAAGGAAAAAATGGGATGAACAGATTATAGCAACAACAATGTGTGAGAGAGAGAAAGAAACATAATAAAAGCAAATAAAGGAATAATAGTGGTGGAAGTACAAAGGAATATGGGGGTATTTTACTAAACTGGCCAGGCTACAAGTTGTTATGATGTTTTAACAATGCTCTCTACATGCTAATATGTGTTTGTTAAAATGTTCTTACTAATATTAGGGTAATCTAATTTTTCCTTTAAATGCTAGCCAGCTAATTTAAGTTAATTTGAGTAATTATGTAAGCGTTGCAAGTTTTATAAAAAAAATAAAATATGCATGTTCCTATTTCTTATCTTTGTTATAAATTAATAAAAAGTTATAGTTACAACAGGCATTGATGCAGTATTGCAAATTAAGATTTTAGGTGTGATATTACAGGCTGCAGATATTAATTCCAAACTGGCTAGGAAGGTATGAAGGAACTTTTAACTGGATATTTTCTTACTTGTGTGTGAAAGCAATGAGATCTGCGGCGCGGCCAGACCCATCACAGACAACAACAGGGACAGGTGGGGTGTCCGTCACATACTCCAGCACTGCGCGGATGGTATTGGTCCCTCCTTCAATCACCAGGCAGACTACCGGTGTGCTGCAGTGGGTCCCTAATTAAGAACATCAAGATTTTATTTTTGATCCATTTATATTGGGATTATGTTTTTTGTTCATATGTTATATTTTTTAAACTATTAACTAGCAAATACTGTTAAGAGCATGAAAAACTATAAAAAAAAGTTCTTCAAATCGTTGATTTTTAGAGGATATTTTAATAAATTGATAAATTTTCAGATCTAAAATTTTTGTAGATTAAACTAAGAAAACTAAAAATGATATCAATTCTAGAAAGATAATCACTTATGCTTAGTTTAAATTTTAAGATTCAAATGTAAGGTTTTATAGATGAAGGATAGTGTCTACAACCTTACAGGTAATAAAAAATATAATATAATGGTATGTAGCTCCCAAAATGCAATGTCTTTAGTATTAGTAATAAATAATGCAATAATTGCCATGTCTTTAGTATAGTAATAAAAACTAAACCATTTCAATAGTGTTTTATTTATTATTTTAATTTAGCAAGTCTTACTAACAGTTGTTGACATAGTGTATGGGGAACATATTTTAGGGTAAAGTGGTCTCATTGCATTGTTTTAAGATATTTAAAACATCTCCAATGCACATTTAATAATACATATATTTGTATATATAAAAACATATGTTAATTTAATTAGCATAAATATAATGTTAAATCAATATGACTATGAGAAGAAATGGGCAACAAACAGGATTTTTAAAATAGAAGAAAGTCAGCTAGATATGATACATAAATTACAATATCTTGGCAGTGCTATATCAAAAAGAGGTTATGTAGATGAAGAACTTACCGTCGGGTGTCAAGCTGCTGTTAGCTTATAAAATACAAATGAAGCTCTTATACAGAACAAGAAGATTTCATCGCAATGCAAGAGAGTCATCTACCAAACCTATTTAGTTACACACCCATTTTGGCACACAGATGTGAAACATGGACTTGACTATAAGGAAGAAAGATGAAAAAAAGAATCCAGACAATATAGATGATATTTATAAGGACCCATGTTTGCAATACAAGACGAGATAGAATATAAAGTTCAGAGATCAGAAATTTAGCTCTAATTGACCGAATACAGGGTAACATAACATTTCATAGACTCAAATATGCTACATGAAAAGAATGAATGTCAACAGAATAACTGAGAAAATGTATGAATTACATCTGGGAGATGAGACGACCAAGAAGAAGACTGAGATCGAGAAATAGGGACATGGGGAAGTCAGACATAGACCATAAAGGACAAGAGTGGGACAGTATTGAAGAAGAAGAAGAAGAAGAATAAGACAAATACAATGATTGAAGTTATTGGAGGGGCTCCATTCTCCGACCCATTGACTAGATGGAACGACGCGAGATATGATATTGATGATGATGATGATAATATTGCACATCTGGGCTACATCATTCGTAGCCTAGTAGTGAAAATATTAGCCAGTACTAATGTAATGTTGCCCAGGGAACATCAGAATGAACTAATCATACATCCTTTCCATGGAGGCTCTTTCCATAACCCGATGAGATGAGGTGATGGTGATTGTGAATATGAGGGTGTGGAACCAGTGGAAACTCTTAAACCTAAATTAAGCCTAACTAAACAAACCCTGGTGATCGTTGGGAGGATTCCTCCTAAGGGAAAAATAACCAAGGTACCAGCTGGGAATCTAACCCAGGACCCCTATGCTCGTATCTAGGTGCAGTGAACACTATACCATGGGTCCAGTTGATGATGATGTTGATGATTGATTGACTGACTTTATAATGATCAGATGCTAAAATATGTTAGTATTGCCAGTTATTTTTATGCTAGTGTTCTTCAAATAATGATAAGGATGATCAAGGATTATTGATTGTAAATACATATTTTATATTTAGATTGAATATAATTAAAAAATATATTTCTTTAAATGACTGTTACCCATACCATTGATAATTTCTATCAGTTGAATTTATATTTTATTTGTAGTTTGTTTAAGTAATTAATTAAATATGGTGGATTTAGCTTGAATTTTAAATTTATACAATGTTTAATTTCTTCCATGTCGGTGTAGCACCCAAATTGTGTTCACGTGCCATTGGTTTGCCATCCCTGGCCTACACTGACATCACGATGCACAAGCCCTCACGGGTGAAACTATCACATTCATAGAACAATACCATAGTTAATACAACTAAGAATAACCGAACTGGTAGTGAAATTTGGGGGAGTAAAACTAATAAAAAAATCTCACCTCTTTTCGTGCCTTTATTGGTTGATTTTTTACAAACCAGGTGTCAAGCATATATTTATGTTTTTTTAAGGCATGATATTTTTATATAATTATTTAACTAACACTAATATTTAGTATATTAGCAACAACCAACAAGCAACTACTATTATAATACTGAATCTTTTTTCCCCGAGACTACATGCCGACACAACACAACCTTTCACTACACTCAACACTGTACTGACGACACAACACAACCTTACACTACACTCAAAACTGTACTGACGACACAACACAACCTTTCACTACACTCAACACTGTACTGCCGACACAACACAACCTTTCACTACACTCAACACTGTACTGACAACACAACACAACACAACATTTCACTACACTCAACACTGTACTGACGACACAACACAACCTTTCACTACACTCAACACTGTACTGACGACACAACACAACCTTTCACTACACTCAACACTGTACTGACGACACAACACAACCTTTCACTACACTCAACACTGTACTGACTAGTAATGCAGTGGTTTCAAAATGTTCATATTTACAAAATAATGATTTGCGTGAGTAGGTGGGTTTAAAGAGAGGATGGGGGGAAATACAGGTATTAAGCTTACGTAAGCTGCCGACTTCATTTCTGATAATTGTCCTTTTATTTAAGCGGCTCTTTCCGCTTGCTGATTTATTAAATATGATCTTAGACTTAATAGTAAAAAGTTTGCCTAGTTTGCTCAGACCTCAAAACTAGAATCATACCAAGAAACATCCTTGGTTTCTCAATACATGTTTGAACGTAGACCAAAAAAAAAGTATTTGAAATGTTGGCAAAACTAATTTTACAATAGGAAGTTCTACAATTTGCATTTATAATATGAATTTTAAAATAATAACCAACTAGTATCTGGTTGAAGGCATTTACATTAAACTGTAGTAAAAGTAAAAAGCTATACCTTGTAAAATATTCTGTTTGTATACATAAATCCCCCTTTAGGGTGGTCCAACAAATTCCAGGGAGGGTCCGGACCCAACGCTTTCTACACCCTTGGTTGTAATAATTTAAGATAGAGCTGGAAAGTGGTCGACCACAACTGACCAGTTTATATTTTAGCGATTATCAGGTGATCATGTAAGAAAACTACATCGTTAATAAAAGTAGATCTTTGAACCTCCTAAACTTACAAATATATCAAGTACTCTCCACCAATATTCGGGTGTTTCCATAATCAGTCATAATCAGTAATATTATAAGAAAATTAAATACTGTAGTTTAATATTTTACTATTTTAATTTTTTCTTTCTTTCTAGAAAGGTGGAGACATAAGTATTTATGGGAAAGTTTAAATTAAGTAATAAATATAAGATGTATAGACAAAAAAAAGTACAGTGGAGAAACTATGGGTGATAACAGAGCCATTGATAAGTTTATAAGTCGATCGGAGCCCCCCAAAAAAAAAAAAAAATTGGATTATTGACTATCCAGAAAGCCAAGAAAAATTGCATTTATAAAAATAGCCACTTGTGGAACAACAAAGAATCAGACACATGGGTGCCCAAAAAAACACCTCAATCCTTGTTATGAATAATTGAGATGTTTTCGTTGTTAGATTTTTGCCTTATTTATATTCCTTCAGAATTTGTGATACTGTATTTACCAACAAAAAAAACAATGTGTAAGTTTGTTGTTAAAATAAAGTGAAAATGTTTCTACCTTAGCATTGTGTTTTCTTAAGTATCGTCTATGATTTTTTTACTTTTTGTATAAGTAACATATTTTTGATAATCTGGACAAACCGACAATCCTGAATGGGTCAATCCCCAATGAGTCTGAATTATCGATGCTCTAGGCTAGTGTCAAGTGTGTATCTGGTGTGTATAAGAGGAAAACTTTATAGACGAAATTCACTTCATATTAGGCCTTGGCACTCTGGTAATAACATTTCCTGTGAAGATCATAATAGGGTGAGGAGCTTTGGTGATGATATGGGTGAACTTGAGGGATTTAGGTAACACCACCATCCTCTCCTAATAACAAGCCAGAGGACATGATAGCCTCAACTTCTCAGTCTCCTAATTCAGAAACAAATACTGCGCCTCTTGGAACTAGTCTGCCTAATATTGTTACAAGGAGGACATGATAGCCTCAACTTCTCAGTCTCCTAATTCAGAAACAAATACTGCGCCTCTTGGAACTAGTCTGCCTAATATTGTTACAAGGAGGACATGATAGCCTCAACTTCTCAGTCTCCTAATTCAGAAACAAATACTGCGCCTCTTGGAACTAGTCTGCCTAATATTGTTAGGAGGACATGATAGCCTTAACTTCTTAGTCTCCTGATTCAGAAATGAATACTGTGCCTCTTGGAACTAGTCTGCCTAATATTGTTACAAGGTCTGGTAGAATTGTCCACCCACCAAAACGCCTTGACTTATGATTCCTTGTTTAAAAAAAAAAAGGCATGTTTAATAAGTTGTATACTAGCGCCTAACTCAGAAAAGAGTTTTATTGTGTTTGTAAGTTGGCCTCACTGTGTACGATACTTTAGTGTTTGTTCTAACATGTATTTAGTTTATAAGATTCATTGTATAATTGATTCTGTCTTGAAATTGTTAACCATCGCTCAAAAGTTAATTTTGTATGTGATAGTAAAACCTCAAGTAAAGATATAATCACAGGTAATCAGATGGGTAAATGTAAGATTGCTTTACTTACCAGGATGTAATTTTTGGATAGATATGTATTTTTCAAGTTTCCTCCTTAGTATAATCTCAGCCCCATACTTCCCTACTGTTCCATTGTCAACCAATAGAAAGTAGGCATGACGATTGTTTAGGGCAGCAAACTTAGACCTGGACCAAACAATAAAACACTCCCGATATATGCAATCAACAGTTTCAACTCAAAGTACTTATAGTAATTTATTCAATATTTGTAAAGAAGCTTATTCTACAATGGGTAAAGACCATTTAGTCCAATAGAGGGCAGTGATTTAACCCAATGCTATTGTAATTCCAGGAGGCAAATGAAATAACTTCAATATGCTGGCCATTAACAACCAACCAACCATTGAATAACCAATTAGAAACATACCAAAATATACATTATTTTACAAACAAATATCAAGTAAATTGTTTCAACTTAACAATAGACATAGATAATATATAGGTATTAAGAAGGAGTTATGTTGGGATAGAAATTGTTGAAATAAAACAATAACTTTTGTGTGGGTTTCTCCCAATCATAAAGTAATACTTCAGAAAATTAAAAGTGTGTGTGTGTGTGTGTGTGTGTGTGTGTGTGTGTGTGTGTGTGTGTGTAAGGATATTGAATAAAATATGTGTGAAGTGTGTATAAAGACATGAAGAGAGAAGTCCATTGTAATCAATAACTCAATTATCCTATCAGTTTGGCTTTTTTCCCCTATCACTTACATAACATTGTTTTACAGTGTCTCTACTATATTTTTATATATTTCTGAGCAATAAGCAATTAATAATTTTCTTTAATCAAACATATCACAAGTATATCGCTCATAAAAATACATTGAACAACTAGCTTCCGCCAGATATCATAGCCCAGGCATGTCCAACCATTCTCTGGCTGAGGGCTGCATAAAGTCTTAGCTCTTAAGGAATTGGTCTAGGTTCATACATGAAATTTATAGGACCTGGTTCCCAAATAAAATAAAAACATAAACCAACAAAATGCATACATATCTAATACTTACAATTCTAAAACTTTGTGGAAATTAACAAACAAAACTGGAAGTATTTAAATGTGAGCTGGTGAGCCACAAAGGTTGCTGTGGTTTGGACATGCCTGGCATAGGCAAATAAAGTTATCCACTATCAATATGAAATAATACAAGTCTTATTTTTAGGGGTGTGTGAAATGCACTTTTTTCAATTCAAAGCAACGAGCTTCAATCAAATATATGAATTATTCTTGAAACAGAATAGAAGTTTGAATATTTTTTATTAATTGTTTTATTCTTGAAAATATATTATATTGTATTATTTATATAAATTTATGCACAACATTACTTTGAAAATGTTTTTATGAAACATTTGTATGTAGTATTTCATTTTATTCTAATAAATACAATTATTATTCTTTAATTACTCTATGGCATTAGGAACCATTAAAGTTCATTGTCACACTTACAAAAGTAGGCCACTTATCCCTCCCTATCTTAAGCTAGTTCTATCCAGTCCACCTCATTACACACAATATATTTCAGGTCCATTCTAATGTTGTTCTCCCATCTGCGTCTAGGTCTTTCCAATGGTCTCTTCCCATTAGGTTTGCCTGTCAATATACTGAATGAGGTTCTAGGATCTCCAATTCACTCTGCATGTCTTTCCCACAGTAATCTGAGAGACTTTAATATCCTAACAATGTCTTAAGATGAGTACAGGTTATGTAACTCATAATTATGTGACCTCCTCCACTCCCCAGTAGCCTTATCCCTTTAATAACCAGATATCTTCCTAAGCACTTTATTTTCGAGCCCCCTGAATTTGTTTTTGTCACTCCCATAGAAAACAACGGGAAAAATTATTTTTTTTGTATATTTTGAGTTATAAATTCCTTGAAAGCAATTGATGTCAACTACTTAAGAAGCTAATAATTTCCCTGACTTTATTTTTTTCCTATTTTCCAATCTAATATCGGTTTTGCTAGTTAATATTGTTCCTAAATATTTAAACCCATTAACCCTGTCAAACGATATGTTGTGCACAGTAATCTTTAAATTATAGACCCCAACCTGTGGTCTCTGTATGATAATATACTTCAAGTCTTCAACCCAAATCTGAGTTATCTGTGTGATCATTTAATTAGTCTTTTCAGAATTCCCTTCTAAACCTATTTCCTTACTAGTCTCTAATAAAATGTCTGCATTTCTTGTATAAGATCCCTTAATATTGCCTAACAAAGCTAAATCATCTGCAGATCCTAATATTTGACTTGTGCCGTTTAGTGTGAACCCTTCTCTACTCTCTTGCATTATCCTAATAGTATACTATAAGGATGGATTAAAAAGTAATGGGGAAAGTGCCTCTCCTTGTATAAACCCATTATGTATTTCAAAAGTACCTGATAGGTAACATCCAACCCACATCCTCCCGCCCCTATCAGTAAAACATACCTCAATAAGTTTTTAGGGTATCCCAAACTTACTAAAATGCCATATAATTTATTTATTTTAATGGAATCATGGGGCTTTTTAAAATCTTTATATAATTGATGAATTGTTGTTGTATTCCCACATTTTTATTAATATTTGCCAAATAATATTGATCTGATCCATTGTTGATCTATTTCGTCGAAATTCATAATGATTAACCTCAATTATTTTATCTGTATATGTTGTCAAATTCATAAAATGTACTTTTAAAAAATGTATAGTATGTTAGTATTAGCGAGAGTTATTATTGATACTTACAGTTAAATTACTTCAGATTTTTTTCTATAAGAATATTGATTTTTAATGTATACAACAGCTAAGACTGGAATAAAATGACCATAAATCGAGTATTTTAACTGTCAATATCTTTACTGGTGGAGCTTTGTAATTGTCAAAACCAATTTTTTTTTTCTTTTTTAAGAAAAGTCAAAGCTTATATTTGTTTTGAAGCCCAATTGAAGTTTCAAAGCTTCACACACCCCTACCGACAAAGATTTAAACATAACAACATTATTAATACCTAGGAGAAGATATGGAATGATAAGGAACATCACGATTGAGGCCCACAAGTTCATGGTTATTCTCGACGATTCCCCAGGGGGCAATCCCTATACTGACTACTCTCCCACTGCGTTGAGACCTCTCTAGCAAGAGCGCATCGCCCACCTGCCTTGTCACGCCTGGAACATACATATTTCACATACAATTAAGCTCTTAAAAAATATTTTGAGTAGAAAATCCTCCCACCATCTTTGAATGTAAGCACTATGTTTAGGATGGGCTTGATTTAGTTAATTATATGTCATATTTAGTGTAGTGTTTAGCCTGAAGTTCTCTACACTTAAATATATTTTCTGTGATTGGTAATAACTAATAAGAGAAGATGGAAGTCAAACATTACATGTAGTTAAAATCTATGAAAAGTGACACTTTTGTTAATATTTTAAAAGCTAGGGGTGTGTAAGGTATTTATTTAACACACACTTCATAAACACAAAAATAAACCCACCTAACATAAAAAAAGTATAGCATTTAAAAAGCTCAGAAAAGTCAGTAAATTCCATCAGCACAATTTTAAAGGATAGTTATACTGCACTTTTTTAGCCAATTACATTAGTAGGTATATGGCTTACAAACTTTTTAATTCTAAACAAATACAATATCCAATATCCCAGTTGTCAATTCATCATCACTTATAAATAAAACTCAGGTAAAACATTTTTCAGTTACAGCAGATATAAAACCCGGAACGCTTAGTTCAGTAAGCAGACGTGCTATCGACTGAACGAAGGCGTTACATATCATTCGGCTATTACCAACAAACAGAAACCATTATTCTTTTCTTATTTCCTGAAGGAAGGTGCTTAACATTTTGCCATGGATGGTTAGTTGGTTAAAGTAAGATGATCTCTCACCAGTGTTGGTACCACCGGTGAATATCCATGCACCAGTGGTCTTTGCGGCCTTGAGCAGTCCTTTGCGCAGGACTTTCTTGAGCTTGGGCTGCAGCTCGAAATTGGCCTTACCCCCCTGCACTGTGATGAGGAGTTTTGGGAGTTCCAGACTCCACTCTCTTGTGAACAACTGCACAATCAGCTCTGGGCGGGTGTCGTAGGCCAACCGCACATACTGTAAGGAAACCAGAGTAAATCAAGCTTTATCTAGTTACTCCACTCTCTTGTGAACAACTGCACAATCAGCTCTGGGCGGGTGTCGTAGGCTAACCGCACATACTGTAAGGAAACCAGAGTAAATCAAGCTTTATCTAGTGGCTTCCCTACCTAATTTTTCGGTGAATTAGTGTGGAAATTGAGAAACTTGAGGACACAATCCTATCATATATAAACGAGCCTTCTTTTTGTTTATGAGAAAGAAATTTGAAATGGACCAATATAGTTTTTATTACAAATTAGACTGAAAAAAATTAAAATCTCAACCCCTAGAACTAAATTATTGGTCTTACGTTGAATTAAATCTTCCCTAAAACTCCCAAGAAATACAAGCAAATAAAATATGATTTTAAAAAAAGACAGTAATAACACATATTTTAGAACTTTTATTTCTGAATATTTATAAAATTAGATCATAACCAGGATGTTATAATTATGAATAGTAACAAAGCTCAAGTAAAGGAGAAACAGATTTGTTTATTTTAACCAACTTTACAATTTTTAAATCACCCATTAATGTGTTTTGAAATTCCTTCCCTAATCAAACACAGGCCTAAGTGGTGAACTTTGAAATGTTACGTACATTTTTAGAGAGTATATAATCTACCAATTTCACTGTATTTATTTCATTCTAACAACTAACACAAATCTTATTGACAACTTGACGAGCATTTAGATAATTAGAGCAAGTGAGAAGATTATTATTATTATTATTAGCACCGCGTCTTACTACCCGTTCGGGTTATACGCACTTACGCTAATGTGTGATGGTAGAGTGA
>CABFOW010007018.1:15712-27203 GCA_902141385.1 Timema californicum | reverse complement strand
AATATTTATGAATATTAAATGCTTTTACAAATAATTTTGAGTAGTTTTATAGTAATTAGTAATTTTAATAATACAAATGTATTGTATCGAAGCTATTATTTGTATGTTCTAGCAATAAACCAATGACGTAGCGATAGAGTACTAATAGTCCGAGATAATCTCCCCAATGTCAGTCAGAGTTTACGCATCTAAATATCTTCTCAAGTTGGGAGACTCGTTTGTTTCCAAGCAGCGTTGAGTGGAGGCGTGCAATCGCTCATCATAACCCTAGAAAGTGTGGGTTCACGCAGGTTGTTTTCCGCTATACCCGAGCAAGAATTGTACAAAAGGAGACACAACATGTATCAGGTTGTTTTCCGCTATACCTGAGCAAGAATTGTACAAAAGGAGACACAACATGTATCTGGTTTGGAACCTGGATATGACCAAGTGGGTCGAGCCCATTACAGCCCATCCAGTTAACAACACCTCAACGATCTATTCAACGTTGACCTATCGTGTCAGAATCAGGCCTGCCCCTGCCTGAACTCACCAGCAAAGTATCTCTCTCCTGGTCGACTTGGGCCAGGGTAGATCGCTGAGTGTTACGCTCAGCTTTGAGACCAGTAACTTCTCTCTCTAGTAGAGTGCGCTCTCTCTCTAGCTCTTGCACTCGATCCTGTAGTGTGCTCAGTTCTGACTGGACAGCGCTCAGCTGTGACTGAGCGTCTGCTAGAGCGCGGTCCGTCTGCTCTTGTAGAACCCTGGACATGAACCAATCACAAGATTATTCAGGAGGGGTTTGTTTGATTCAATGAATATACAATAAACATTTTTATCAATTCAAGATGAGAGTAAAAATACTAGTCAACTTTTTATTTTGATCATTCCAAAATATTTTCTGTTTTATTTTTAAAAAGTAAATTTAATATGTTGTGCACATAGTTGTCGTAGTTTTTGGCATACTGGTAATTTAAAAGCTTTTTTAAGTAATCTCAAAGAAAGCAGAGGTTACATAGTATGACTTCAATGTACGAACGCTGCCGTGGGAGAGTGAAGACAATCCTCGGATCTTGCTACGCTTACTAGCGTAAAGATGCTTACATTTGTTGAAATTGTGTGAATACTTTATTTAATATTTTATCACTAAAGATATTTAGAAGTTTATTAAAACCAAACTAAATCCACATTAATCATGCAAGGCTGATACCACATGACTCCAGAGAGCTCGAGAGCCGGTCCACTCACTTTATTTGGTTATAGAGGGCCCTCTGTTGACAGAGCTCAGCCTGACAAGACACTAGTTGATCCAGTTGCTCCTCATGGGACTGTTGAGAAACCACCTGGGGGCACGAGACCATGGACAATTAACTGCTTATCAAGCGACAAATTGATGCTTCATATCAATTAGATCAGTCTCACCACAGTTTTACTAGCAACAAGGTTCACCCACAAATAATAACAATAATCATCATCATCAACAACCCCTCCAGCTGGCAGGGTTGGGTGTTACAAACAATATCTCTTCAACGCTGTTTCCCAAATCCTCTTATTATATTTTTTGTTATAACTAAGTCTCAATCAATGTTGAGAGATACATTCAATAATGATCTACAATGTTTAACATCGAGGTAATACCAAGTGTATCCTACAAAGGGATGGGACTGTAGGAGAGGGGTAGTAGGACTAGAAGGAAGAAGAAGGGAGAGGAACAGACGTCCACAATAGACACAATCTTTGCCCTACGACGGCTGTGGAGAGTTGTTCTATAGGTGTGTGAGAGAGTTGTTATATAGGTGTGTGAGAGAGTTGTTCTATAGGTGTGTGAGAGAGTTGTTCTATAGGTGTGTGAGAGAGTTGTTCTATAGGTGTGTGAGAGAGTTGTTCTATAGGTGTGTGAGAGAGTTGTTCTATAGGTGTGTGTGAAGGTAACTTTTAAAATAGCAATCAGAGTTAAAACAGATTTTTTTAAATTCATGTACATTTAAAAATTACATAAATTAAATATATTCATATACGTAATTGTTACTACTAATGTATTTTATTTTGCTTCTCAAATTAATAAATGCAACCATATGTAAGGAGACATGTTAGAATTTCTAATGTGATGTAAAAATGAAGTCAGACCTTGTCAGAGGTGATCTTTTCCCCTCGATGTGTATCTCTGTTACTCTGCAGGGATTTTAACCGAGTCTCTAAGGCTTCCTTGTCGCCAAAAAGAATGTCTGCTTGAGTCTGAGCGTCAAACTTCTCTTGATTCAACTGTCTGTTTGCCTCTTGCAGTTCTAACAGCTGCTGGTGCAATGTCGTCAACTGTTGGTCCTTATCTTTTAGAACAAGCTGCGCTTCTTCCAACTGAAATATTATAATTGTTGAGTGGTTATAAAGTAGTGTAGATTATAGATAGAGAACCCAAACTGAAAGAATAGTTTGGTTACTTCTCTGTTCAATACTTTACAATTTCTTTCCCTTTCACAAAATGTTGGATGTGGTATTATTACTGCCGGGCCGGGGATGCATAAACATATGGGGACAGGAACAAGGAATTATAAAGATGACACTTTACAATAATTCTTCATCATTCAATTCATCATCTTCAAAAAAATATATATATAGAAAAAAAATAATTTAATTTTAAAACTAATAATATTGTGTGAATAAACAATCTTCTGTTGAGGCCTGGTGGTAATTGTTGGGCCAGTTCCCACTGTCTAGTTGAGAACTGTTGCACAGTGGGAACTGGCCAGTTCCCACTGTCTAGTTGAGAACTGTTGCACACACTGGGAACTGGCCAGTTCCCACTGTCTAGTTGAGAACTGTTGCACAGTGGGAACTGGCCCAACAATTACCACCAGGCCTCAACAGAAGATTGTTTATTCACACAATATTATTAGTTTTAAAATTAACATCATTATTTTTATTACTATTTTTTTAAATATATTTTTTTCCTTTTTTTCATTTTTATTATCATTATTTTCTTATCTATTATTATTATGATGTACTTTCTTCTTCTCTTTGTTTGATAAAGGCAATATTATGATATTTGTGTTAAAATGTGTGTGACTACTTCTACTAGAAGACAGAAGAAAGGAAGAAGATGCCATCTTTGTGCGATGGACTCTTCCCACAGTCTCTCATCTTTCCCGGGGTGGGCTTTCTTCATCAAATTTACTCTTAATAGTTTTATTTTTACTTTTTCTTTAGTTTTATCAATTTCCTTTATTATAAAATTATCTAGCCATTGGGCCACCTCATTTTTAAACATTATCTGTATTAGTTAATTTTTCTCTCTATGTATCAAATAAAGTGCATGGAGCCAAAACAATTGTTAATAAATAAAATGATAGAACATTCGGACAATGTTTCCCGCACAGGAATGGGTCAATCCTGTCTACCTCGAACAAAAATAAATATTTAAATGTGTGTATCTGTGAAAGCGGTGAGATAAGGTTTCCAGATGTCCATCAAGTTAATTGATATCATATTGCTCAGTCATTGCGATGATTCGTTTCATAATTAATTTACCACAAATATTATTTCAATATGGAGGGGATGTTTACTTGAATAGCAGCAGCAAACAATAACAGGAATGTTCCTCTATGATCCAGGTGGGAAGAAATACCTCTCAGATGTTGAATTGATACCAAAATGAATGTGTGTGTGTGTATGTTAGACATCAAGACGATGAGTTAGGTGGAAAGTAATGAAACATCAGCTTACCTTGGCCTCCAGCGCCTGCAGTTTTTCACCTTGCTGTTTAAGCCGGGTGCAATACTGATCCCTTTCCGACTCCAATTTCTCAACAATAGAGCCATTGCGTTCAGCCACCTTAACAAACCCAACCCAGGATAGAGTTAACAATATAGAAAATAACCCGGTGTGAATACAATGAGACAAGTATATCACTTTTATAACTGAGTATTGTATCACCTTGTTGGAGTCTAACAGGAGTGTTACCTTGACGTGTGTTGGAGTCTAACAGGAGTGTTACCTTGACATGTGTTGGAGTCTAACAGGAGTGATACCTTGACATTGGGTTGGAGTCTAACAAGAGTGTTACCTTGACGTATGTTGAGGACCCTCTTCTGGAACTCTTCTTACCCCTCACTTGCTCCTCCAGTTCCGAGATCCGTCTCTTCTGCAGCGAACTTGACTCCTTCAGGTGCTGGATTTCTTCCATCAGGTCCTGCTCTATAGGCAACACACCAGTCAAAACAATACTGGGGCTGACACTTAACAATGTTGATAAAAAAATGAATAGTTTTTAAAATAGACAAATTCAATAATAAGAAATAGGGCTATAAGATTATTCTTAGCTCTTTGTTGATAATCTTATAAAAACAAATAATCGCCCAATAGCTTGGAAATAAATAAATGGAACCACTCTAAAACAATCTCCTGTGAGGATTTATTTGGATATTTATTAGGGTGTGCAATACTTCAATATTTGTTTGTACTTTCTCTGATATTTATATTTTGTTTGCATGTTTGAGATTTGACCAACTGTAAATAAGATTATGGTTTACACTGCAACGTTGCTAGTTGTTTTAACTTTAGGTAAATAGAAGTTTTCTAGATTTTTAATACAATAGTAACATTACTTGTAACAGAAGTTCAAAATCTCCAGATGATATTCGAGTGAAGTTATTGAACAGTAACTCATTGTTTAGACAAACTTCTTTCAAAATATTTAACTCTCGGTACACACCTTCTAAATAATGGAGGCAACCAAGAATAGCACGCATCATTGCACGGAAAGAACACATCGTCTAAATGAGCCGTTATACCAGAGTCTTGAAATGACCAAGTCCAAGTATTTATAGAAGACTCAACGAGAAGTCACAGAGAGTTAATCTCCTCCCTTGACGTACTAACCAATGAGAGAGAACTGGTTGATCCGGTCAGTCATCTTCCTCCTCTCCTCAGCCGAACTGCCCTGAGCCTCTTCAAGTCTGTTCTTGTCGTGTTGAGCTGTCTCCAGTCGGGAGTGCAGGGCCTTGTTGTGTTGCACCTCCCTCTCTACTTGGTCCAGACGCTCCTGAGGGTAGGCAATCTCTTTACTGCTTTACAAGATTGTCATGATAGAAATAGCTAGATATGTACTAATACTATATTGTACTAATACTGATGTGCCAAGTCTACTCCGGCAATTACAAGTGAACATGAATTGAATATGTGAAATATTCTCAAAACCGAGTCAAGTCCAAGTTTCAATATTTCTTTTTAATTGTTTTATAATTGAAAAAATAGATTTTGGCTATTTATATAATTTCATGGACTAAAATTACTAGTCAAATGTTTAATTGCACAATTATTCATAACATTTAATTTTATTCTGATGAATCAAGTTACTAAAAAATTGACCATTAATTGAGTAGTTTGGCTGTCAACATTTTTATTGGTAGAGCTTCGTAATTCTCGAAACAGGAATTTTTTTTAGTGTTTTTTATTTAGAAGCCAAGTCAGAGTTTTGAAGCTTTGTAATCCCTAAGATACTAGTAAGATAATTTAAAGGGCATTTTGTGTTTGTCCACCTTCTTCCAAATATAATAGTAAGATAATTTGTATTTCTATGCTGACATTTTTACACTAATTAAACTCGATTAAAACCAAGGTTATTTACTCAGTACTCAGTACTCAGCCTCTGTATTATTATGTACATTGTGCTTACCTTCTAGGAGTACACTATGGAGGGCCATGGTGTAATCCATCAAAGAGAAACTGCTACACTCTGTTTGACGCTGTTTGCCCAGTGGCAGCAATGTACAGTGTGAATGTGTTATTTAACAGATGACAGTTTATTACCTGCAGTTGGGTCAACTTGGAGCTATCCTTGCAATGTTCCTCGCCCCCATCGCGTTCAGCGCACCTCGTATCGCGCGTGACCATCTCCAGCTGATCTGCCAGTTGGATTGCTCTGGTCATGGCTTCGTGTTGTTTCCTCACAGCATCTACACAATACGACAGACACTTTCCTCACAGCATGTACACAATATGACAGACACTTTCCTCACAGCATCTACACAATACGACAGTACACTTTCCTCACAGCATCTACACAATACGACAGACACTTTCCTCACCGAGGTGTTATGTTATCATGTTTTGTATCCCCCTTACCTCGGGTGTGTCAGTGAGTGTCAGAAAGTGTGAGTGAGTGTCAGAGTGTGTCAGAGAGTGTCAGTGAGTGTCAGAGAGTGTCAGAGAGTGTCAGAGAGTGTCAGTGAGTGTCAGTGAGTATGCTACTACCCTTGAACCTGTCTACTGGACCAGCACAGTGCGTGGGAATGACACACATATGGCTAAACAGCTACTAGTATCGCCTTAAAATGTCCTTATTGTAAATGTGGTTGGAATTTAACCAATACTAGTAGCAATCAGACTCAGAACCAAGCAACTGATTGCATCCTGTTTTAAATACGATTATGATCTCGGAGCTGTTGGTAAAGTAAAAGAAAGGTACAGCGTACGGCCATGTTAGCAGAGTTGTAGTTTTTTAACAGCCACCGGCAATTCAGATGGTGTTTATGCTAATGTTGTATGTTAGTTAATTGTACATTGTTGAAGAATGAAGAGTAACCCTTACCTTGGGATGCTTCCTGGGTAGCTTAGTGGTACAACACTGGTATTCTAGTTTAACATCATTTACCTATGATACCAGAACACAACTATGTCCATACCAAAGACAATTTTCATCTATTGTGACTGTACGCAAGGTTTCAGATGTAATAGACTGTATAGCCTCACCCGCAAGATGGTCCTCCAGTTGCTTGTTTGTCTCGCCGAGTCTGATCACCTCCTCTCGCAGCTCATCACACTTGTTGTTGTACTTGAAGTAGTCCTTGCACACAGCCTTGTGGGGCCGACCCCCCTCCAGTAGCGACGACAGACGCGCTATCTCGCAGTCCCGAGCTCTAACCTACACACACAGGATGAGGGACCGTTATCTGTCCTCAACCTTCTGCCGTGTATCTCACAGATATCTCCTTAACAGTCTGTTTATAAGATATTTACATTCCCTGTGTTTGTTCTCTATGGTAAGTGCCCTATTTATATGCACGACTCCCCCAGAGGGCCCTAGCCCAGGGGCCCGGCATGGCGGGTCCGTACCGGTAACATTTATAAATCTAACAAGTTTCCCCCCTTAAAGTCTTTTAACTCTAACTCCAGGAAGTAACCATTCTTATAAAGGTCTGCCAATGACAATGTTTTGGCACAAAATATGAGTAAGAATCGTCAACAAGAACGATGTCATGCAAGGTAAGATATGAGTAAGAATCGTCAACAAGAACGATGTCATGCAAGGTAAGATATGAGTAAGAATCGTCAACAAGAACGATGTCATGCAAGGTAAGATATGAGTAAGAATCGTCAACAAGAACGATGTCTCACCACGCACCCTCATAACAATTATTGTTTTAATAAAATTATTTTACTGCAAACGCTCGGTGCATACCCAACCACTGATCCACGGCAACTAAACGACATTGACTGAGGAACAGAATGATGTCATCACAGTCCTGCCAACTTAAAATATGGCCTTGAAATTAATTATTCCAAATCGCACCACCTTGTATATGTGTATAGCCTGACAGTGTAGTGTGAAGAGATGTTCTTTTAAACCCCAAGTGATGTAACTGCTCACCATCTCGTTGAGCAAGGCGAGAGAATCTGCTTGTTGCGAGCACTTCTCTTGCAGTAGACTCAGCTCACTTCTGAGCGTGGCGAGGTGCGGCACCAGGTTCTCTTGTCCGCCCGCCACATCCCCAGACTCTTTCTGCGAGGGTGAAATCTCCCTCAGGGGCTCAGAGACAATCTTGCGGAGACGACCACGGTTCACAGAGCTTGACCGAGGGATTGTTTTCTTTTTGCTTGCTAAAACAGAATTGGTGATGCGTTATGTGCCGAGCCCTCACCAATATTTACAGAGAACACCCCACTCTTAACATAGTTTCCTGTGTCTTCCGAATCTTGTTTACATTACGTTAAGATGAATAAAATTGTGCTTTTGTTGGGCGACACTCCTAGGATCTAGGAGAAAACTAATAATAAAAAGAAAAAACATTTACCTCGGCTAATTCAGACATTCTCAATACTTGGAGACCACTGGGGAATACTTAGAATAAAACATGAACAATTTAAGTAAAAATGGATTGTTGAAATAAAATGTAATTTAGACTACAATGAAATAACTGTATAAAAAACAATTATTGGAACTTTTGTGGGTTTGTTATCGTTTCCTTTTATTACCACATCTCAATCCCACCTATGGAATTCCGGATAGTTAAAATTCTAATTTGACCAAATAAAATAGTATTTTTGAGAAAGGAAAGAAGAGAAAAATCAACGGAATCAATATTTAGATGTAAAATAAAATTTTAATCAATTCCTTGAAATAGATAAAAAGTCAATAATATATTTAGTCTTTCTGAAAGTTCTTACATGAATTCTGGTTTTGGATAAAAGAAAAAAAAAATGTGAATTCAAAGTTGAAGAGTTGGCTTGACCTCACCCATGAATTAGTCCATGCTGAAACAACACCAACTTCAGAAATAAAAAAAAGTCTCTAGTTCTTGCACATACACTTGGCTTTCCATCTGATACTTGCACTTCACTGCACCCATTGATTCACTTTAAAAATAAATTAAACTAAGAGCTCCACAGATTTTGCTCCATGTTAGACCAACACCGAGGAAGAAGACCCTAGTCTTCTCCAGAAAGTCTTCCAAAAATCAAATTTAAAAACATTCTATTTTTTCCTTCCAAGTCAAAAGAGAAAACTAATATATTAAAAGAAAGGATAAAATGTTGGCTATGGACTAGAGATAAAAATTAAATACAAAGCAGGTTTAATATAAATATTGAATGTGAACAAAGTTTTCATAAAAGAGTTGAAATGTTTATTTTAGTCTGTCAGAATTGAAAAGAGCGCTAGTTTGGAGTTATTTACATCTTTCCTCTTTTACTTCTTTTACAATCACGAGACCCACCACTCACTTGTTTGACAGGTCTGCGCATGCGTTAAAATAAATCATGGCTGACATTGAAAATAAATAAAAGAAGAGTCAACAAACTTCTTAGGAGGATAATTAATATGTTTAATAAATGTAAGTGTTCTTCCTTAGGTCAAAATTCCTTATTTAAATTATTTTAAACAATGTTATACTTTGTTCCTTACGTCCATTTATTTTATTGAATGGATGTAAATAGTTTTATTTGTCAGGCCGACAACACAGCGTGTTGAGCGGCGGCCAAACTTTGAAGTGGTTAATTTCAAACGAAAATAAATTGGAAACTATTCACAAAAATTATAAAAATATAGGAAAATACATGGTAGGTTGGCAAATAACGTTACAACATTATCGTACTTGAGTGGCTTTAGAGCTAATGATAGAAAACCAATGTTCCCCTCCTTAAAATATAGATTCCTTAATAAAACAGTTGAAAGTATTAGCTCGTTAATATTGTGGGATATGGGACCCCTTGCTAAATTGCGATGCCTCAAGCTATTTCCCAATCCAATCTTGAAAACTTTCCGACACTGGTCTGAGCAAGGTCCCCTAGTGTTAACATGCTGGTAAAGTAGGTGAGGCCTGCCCTGGTGGTAATAATAAGTCTCACAATATACTGGACGACAAGCTCAAGGCTCGGCCGGGTGCAAGTCTCACAATATACTGGACGACAAGCTCAAGGTTCGGCCGGGTGCATTGCTATGGTTTCCTCTCTCCTCCTCATACTAACTCTCTCAACTACAGTCCTCCTTCAAACCATTTAAATGAAGCAATTAAGATCCTTGGTGCTAGATATCGCTACCCAGCCACGCTATCCACATGTAATGAGGAAGGATCAGGACCTCCTCACAGTCAAACCAGACTAGATGCGATGCACACCTGGGCCTGTATTTATTCCTGCTCCGGTATACTCAATGCACTGCTGTTTCATCAGTATCTTTCTACTGTCGACACACTCCAGTTCCAACTCGTTGATCCGTGCCAAATGTTGTGAGTTGACGAACCGAAGATCTCGATTCTCCATCTCTAGTTTACGAAGCTGTCGTTTTAATCCTGGAACAAGAGACACACACACACACACATATTGGATTACCGTTAATTTGGGAAACATTGGGATAAAGTAAATGTATCGTTTAATGAAAGCACACTGTATTCAAGTTGTCTTGGTATAAAAATAACTGAAGGTAAAAGCAAACAGAACATACATGTATGTAAAATTAAGATACAGTTCATAATAATGTTGGAGGGATATTACATATGTTAAATATACTTGTAAAGGGTTTAGTATGGTTTTTAATCTATTTTAACCGTTTCATCTGTTGTCAGCATGATCTTTATATTAAGAGCCCACGCGCACCGTTTACATACAGTTTGTTGTTCAACCCTGACCTTGGCGTCGTATTCAACTATGTAACCTACTGGCATATACACATTACAGACCTCTTGAAGAATAAATACTTTAAAGTAGAAGTAGTCCGTCAATCGTACTTGCCCAAACATGTGGCAGCGGCACTTATACCGTTCAATGAGGTAGCCTTATAAAACCTTCTTTAAGATTCACTTTTAAAACAACCAATTTTTTTAGAAAATACATCAACACAAACATTGATTAACGGCGCTTCCAGATTTCTGTGGTTTAAGGAATGGACCTGGAACGGAGTCAACTCTGCCTCCCGAGGACAAATGTGGAACTAATCGGATGAAAAGGTATATAATTACTTCACCTTTATGACGTTTTAGTGCGTCCTCCTGTGTGTGCATGAGCTTAAGATGAAGGGTGTTGCATTCTTGAACAAGTCGAGCATTGTCCTCCTTGTAGGGGGCCACTCCGAGATCAAAATTCCTCTGTTCCTAAACATATTATAACCACATCATTCAATAGGTTGACCTAAAGGCTACTCATATTGAACTGCCAATAGGCTAGTACTGTGCCCTGACTTATTGGGCCTATCAGTCTAGTACAATACCAGTACCTTATATGTATCTATTACATCAAGGTGGCAGATCGAATAATATCAACATTTATTAAGTTTGAAAATGTTGGACAAGTATACAATTAAAACAGAGTTCACTAACATCACATTTGGGAAATGTACCGAAATAATGCCAAAGTTGTGTGTTGACTCAAGTTATTTTATTGTAATGTTTAGCTGTAATAAATAAATAAAAAAATATATAACTTTTTTCAGTGTGATAGATAAATGTGTGTATTATTATTTATCTTTATCTATATAATTGTGTTTTTGTTGGGCGCCACCCCTAGTATCTAGGGGGAAAATAATAATTAAAAGAAAGAAAAACAATGTACCTCGGATAATTCAGTCAGTGACATTACAACTCACAATACTCGAGACCACTGGGTGAACTTAAAACTAAAACATGAACAATTTAGATAAAAATGGATTGTTGAAGTAAAATGTAATTTAGGCTACAAATAAAAATAAATGTATAAAATAACCATTGTTGGCACTTTTGTGGATTTATTGTTGTTTCCCTTTTTA
>CABFOW010007018.1:0-14940 GCA_902141385.1 Timema californicum | reverse complement strand
ACGGGTAGTAAGACGCAGTGCTAATAATAATAATAATAATATATATAAATAAAACGAAAATAAATTGTTGGATATAGACTAGGGAGAAAATCAAATGAAATGCAGGTTTAATATAAATATTGAAATATAACCAATTGAATGTGAATAATGTTTTATAAAGAATTATATGTCTAATTCCTTCTGTCAAAATTAAAAATCGTGCTCGTTTTTCTTCCTTTCTTCTTCTACAACCACGAAACTCGCTACTCACTTGTTTGATAGAACTGTGCATGCGTTAAAACAAACATGGTCGACTTTGAAAATGAATACAAGAGTCAAACACACTTCTTAAAAGGATAATTAATATGTTTAATAAAAGGTAAGTGTTCTTCCTTAAATCAAAATTCCTTATTTAAATTATTTAAAAACAATGTTTTACGTTGTTCCTTCCGTCCTTTTGTTTTATTTAATAGATGTAAACAGTATTATTAGTCAGGCCGGCCACCAGCTGGCGAGCTTCGAAGATTTCACACGAAAATAAATTGGAAATTGTTCACAAAAGTAGAAAACATGGGGAAATACAAGGTAGGGCGGCAAATTACGTCACACAGCCGAGATCCACGAGTTGTGTGGGCTCATATTTTCCTATGGAGATTAAATTGTTTCTTTGGTCAATATTATTTGAAATTTTAATCTATTAACACGGGCAGGAAAGGTCAGCGTACAAATTTAAGTTGGGTATTAATAATAATAATGAAAAGGCTATAAACCATGGAAGGTTTAAAAGTTAATTTTAAACATCTGAGCCTTAATTAATGTGGCTCATAAGTTACTGCATTAGTAATTATTATTATTGGTGGCCGCATGGTTTAAGGCGCTACTCTTGCAGCAGACTAGACTGCCGATGTCAGGGAGATCGAGGTTCAAATCTCGATCAGGTGATTTAAGGGTGTTTTTTTCCAAAATGGTTTTCCCCTTTCCCTCCACCCAAGTGCACCTTCCTAACTTCTAACAAACCCAACGCGTAGCGGGACGCGGTGCTAACAACCCAGCAACGTGTAATAAAATAGCAACTTAACCTTGAAGCGTGTTGTGTGCTTTTTCCTTGACTGCCAATTTTAAACATTGTTGGGTCCTAAGAACTCTCTCGCTCATCAATATGTTAATGATGTCACTTCAGTCAATGATGGATTGTCGAGTTGTTAATAGCGTTCAGTCGCTCGCTATCATTATGTTAATGNGTAGCGGGACGCGGTGCTAACAACCCAGCAACGTGTAATAAAATAGCAACTTAACCTTGAAGCGTGTTGTGTGCTTTTTCCTTGACTGCCAATTTTAAACATTGTTGGGTCCTAAGAACTCTCTCGCTCATCAATATGTTAATGATGTCACTTCAGTCAATGATGGATTGTCGAGTTGTTAATAGCGTTCAGTCGCTCGCTATCATTATGTTAATGATGTCACTTCAGTCAATGATGGATTGTCGAGTTGTTAATAGCGTTCAGTCGCTCGCTCATCAATATGTTAATGATGTCACTTCAGTCAATGATGGATTGTCGAGTTGTTAAGAGCCTTCAGTCGCTCGCTATCGATATAGTTTGTACCACATGTTGCGTCGTCAACGGACATTCATTCCATCAGACGAGAAAACGAGCTACAATTAATATATTTTGTTGTTTTTGGTCTTACAAAATGTGCACACAAGCAAAGAATAAAATATTAAATAAAACACTACCGTTTTAAAAATGATTTCACTTTGTTTATATTGTCACGACTCCTGAATAAATATAGATAAACAAGATAGTATTACAGTTGTGAATCAAAGTGTATTTACCTCGATGCACCGTTGAGCTAATTGTTTGTAGTGGTACAAGTTGTTTGTGGTGTGAACAAAATCCGACAAGATCTGTTCCACGAGATGCACACTCTCCACACCAAGGGTGTAATGGTAACCCAGTTCATCGAGTTGATTGCGCAAAGCAAGGTACCTTGACTCCGAGACGGAGCAATGACCCAACATGGTGGACAACTGAAAATTGTAATCTACATGTTTACCATATTTCAGGTAGATAACTTTTTGGTTCATCTTGAGAAAATATTTGTTTACGATAAAAACCTTACCTTGATGTTATTTATTCGACAAGACACAAAAAAGAGGTGCACATTAAAATATTTTGATTGGTTGATCAAATAATGAAAATGTCTATCAGAATACTTTGCGTAAAAATAACTATTGTCTAAATGTATTAGATATGTAGGCCCCCTACGGTACATCCAAAATTGTATTTTAATTAAATTTTAATAGCTTATGAAGGTTATGATAAGCTTGGTTGATTAATTTTTTTGGAAGGTTAGGTTAAACCTGTTTGATTTTTTAAATTAAAAGTCACATCAAAAAAACTTTATTTTAACCAGATAAATTCCCTTTATCAAATACAGATTAAATATCTTTTAGTGAAATAACATTAATCAAACTCTCACACATAAATTTATTTAATCCTTTAAAAAAAATTCAAGTAACTACACAAAGAAGGGTTGATATAGCTACAGAATTGCTAACTTAAAAAAAACCAATACACTAAAACACCTATTATAGGTCTATTTAATCGTAATAATTAGATAAAAAAATCATTTTTTGTGTTCATAGTAAAAAATAATCAAACAAGCTAACATAACCCCAATAATATAATTAACCAGGCTTAATATAACGTTCAAAGTCCATTCAAATTCAATTAAAATACAATTTGGGATGGATTAATACATTTAGAGAATAGGCGAGTTATTTCAAAGTTGTTGTTTGTATTCTGATATACATTTTAATCAATTTTTCAAGCAACCAATTAAAATATTTTAATGGGTGAGATTTTTTGTCTTTTAAGAAATAAATAGCATTACAAGTTTTTTATTTTTTTATTTTCTCAAAAGGAATCATAAACGTTCTCTAACCTCGGATTTCTCAAAATCACAAAGTTCTTGTACTGTTAAAACAAAAAAGGTTTAAGCATGTTTAGTTCAAATACAATTACAGGGAAAGTTAGAAGAAAGGCTATAACTAATCATAAATTAATGTAGTTAAGAGGAACAAAATAAGTTAAATTAAAATCAAAGAATATTAACTCTTGAACTATGTAAACAATAAAAAATAAGAATGGCGACTAGCTATTAATCTTTGTAAAATATCTGCTACTGCTTATTATAAATAACATAACAAAGAATGTTTCGAGATAGTATTATGAAACATTTCGCGCTGAATTAGAAGCAGTAGTAGTGTCACAAACTGTCACAACAAATCTGAGCATACACAGTTCTACCAATAAACTTAAAAAAAAGTAATGCACTATGACGTCACCACTTGATTTAGGCACTAGTATATCTGGTTTTTGTCTAGACTTATATATTAAAATCAGGTATAGTTACGGTAAATATATATATATATATATATGAACAAAAAATGAATGGTTACATGTTAAACTAAACAGCAGTGCCAACTTTTCACGTAAACAGATGAAAACCCTGGAAATGAACTATGCCAGGGATATAAGGAAAAAATGTTAAAACATTTGGACAGAGTTGATTGGCTTTGGTATTATAAGATTTTTATTAAATAGTGTTTTACTATTGTTGTATCTGTCACCAGGAGCTAACTGTAGTGTGCTCGACCTCCTAGAACAATTTAAAAAGACTTGATTTCTGGTTGATAATATATATATATTTTTATATATAGCTGGTAATTTACCCTATGTTAATCCTCATTGCTTCTAGATTTTTCTTTGAAGCAGTGGGCCTCGCGAGGCCAACTGAGGGAATTATAAAGTTGTGGCTCCAGTAGAAAACTTAGATTAATTGATGGAGGGCTTGTTGTGCTTACCAAATTATACCCTCTATCAACAAAAGTTGGTCCTTATTTCATCAACAGGTGGCGGCCGCTCGGTCGGTACGGCTTTATTGCGGGCTGATGTTATAGTTATTTTATATTTATGTACCAGCTTTTTCCATCACCTTCGCTCCCAGTAGAGTTGGAGAAGTTAACTGTTCTTCCAGCGAGTCATCTTAACTACCAAAACCACCATTTCAGACGCCACATATTAACAATTAGGTACCGATAGTAAGGAACCAAAATAAATAGTTTAAATATTTGCAGTCCTTGTACTTAAATTTATAACCCAAATGCAAGCACACTAACTGTGGCTTACTATCGTGAAGGTATTGTTGAAATTAACAACAAAATAAACAGCTTAAATTTACTACTTAGTAAACAAAACTAAATAAACCTAAGTACGCCAAAAACCGTATAATTACTGAAAAAATACCCAAATTTAAAACGGAAATTCAAGTACAATAACAGAAGCTTTCTTATGTGGAGGCTTTGTTGTTGTGACGAACACCAAAAGAAATAGTTTAAATTTACTATTCAAGAAACAAAAATAAAGACATTTAAATTAATCACTCCAGAGTGAGTGATTTGTATTGGCCGGGTTTATGGATGGTAACCATTTCTCTATCCTGATCAATATCCATTTATAAATGTTGCATCCTGTGGAGGATAGAACAAATAATGCCATTGAACATACGGCTCCTGTCTCCATGGCGTTATCGCACACGTGTTTGGGAACAGACTAATCTCAAATTATATATCTATAGCCAGATCTCACCGGATTATCATCAGTGGCGAGAAATGAGAAATACTGTTCATTCATAGAGACAAGCCTCACTTTCTGCTTAAACTGAAAGAAGCCATTACAACATCCATCAGCAACAACTTTCCGTTGAACCATCACAGTGTTATGGGGCTTATCTAACAAGATATAAAAACATGTGTGTAAGCACGTGGAGACCATTTCCATCATGTATAAAGGACCGTATATATGAACGAACTTAAGTAGATGATAAGTGAATGCTCAGTGGTTGTGGCGTGGTTTTTTCAGGAAATGACGTCATAGTGTGAGTGCGTTTAGGGCCTCGTTTATACTGCAATTGATTTGCTTGAAGGCTAAAGGCTTGTTTAGTGGGCAAGCGATGAGCTGTTTACATAGAAAGAGGTATCTAGCTTGCTACTCACTGAGCAAGCCTCTAGCCTCCAAGATCTAGTCTAGTGAACAGCAGTTTCCAAGCGGTTTTAAGGTGCGTTGTTTCATCCTATGTGGAAAAATGCCAGAACTGGCTTGGAACTGGCCAGATCTGCCCCAGTTCTGGGTATATCTGGATATATCTGGCACAGATATGGCCAAATATGATTTTTCCACGTGGAATCATGTCACTGTCAAAACTCTCTAGGAAATTAATTACACTCGAAAATATAGCTCTAAAACCAGATGATGTACCTTGTACTTATATATCTTGCTCGGTTCATGAATTTAATAATAGACGTGCCAAACGCGATGAATTTAACAGCTTATATTGTCAAGCTCACTTGCATGATAACTTACATTTTTTGAATATTTACGTATGGGTAGAGTTATTTAATTTCTTAATTTACAAGCTATAAGAAAGATTGACAAACATGACTACTAATTTTACAGAACCAATTAGTGCTGAACAAAGTCTTGTTATTACTTTGAGGTAAGTTTTTTATTACAAGAAATTTTAAAATGGTTATTTGTATGTCATATTAATATATCTTATTACGTATATAGGTAGGAAAACAAAAGTGAACAAAACAATAGTTTAGTCATTATTGTAGTTAACAAAATCAAAAAGTGTGAAAATGGCAACATAATTATATTTAAACTCTGGTGGAAACACAGTAATTTATCATTTACTTCTGGTCAGTAATCGTTCATGTGAGCACGTGGTCGTCTTGTTAGCAATTTATTATTCTAATTAAAATATAAAAGAACTTTTTAAACCAGATACCATAGTAATTTATTTAATCCTACGAACCTCTCTAATAATAACTGTAACAGGCTATGGGCCCAGATGGCGCGGATTGAATGAATAAAGATGGATCCAGAAAATTATTTTGTTTAACACGGTGTGCTGATTGTTTGTCGGCAGATAGTGTGTTAGTACCTTTGTAATGTATGGAAATTCCAAATTAAAGTTATACTACATGCAATGAGGTTATACGGCGTGGTCGACGGGAGTCAACAAAAACCGGCGGAAACAGCTACAAATTAAGCCTACTTGATCTCAAAGTATGGGAAGGCTCGAGGAATTATCGTGACACATATGGACGAAAAAGTTGTAGTGCACGTAATCAACACGACATCAGCCGCGGATATGTGGACAAAACTGATGGCGGTATATGAGATAAATCCTGAAACCAGTTTGCGCCTAGAACAACAGAAATTCTTCTCACTGAAGTGTGAAGAAGAAGACATTTTAACTTTTTTTTGCGAACCTCTAAGAAATTTGAGGAAAAACAGCTCAGCTGGGAGAAAATATTTCTGACAAAATGTTAATCACGAAGATATTAATGTCGTTACCAAGTAAGTTGAAACATTTTGTCGCAGCCTGGGATTCTGTACCAATGGAAAAACAAAGCTACTCGTTGAGTAGGAGCGACAACATGAGACTGATGTACTGGCAACTGCAGGGACTTCAATGGCGCTAGCTAGCAAGAGTTACCAAAGTCCGGTAAAATGATTCATATGTGATAAAATGGGTCACTTCAAGCGAGACTGTAAATCATCAAGGGGGCCGTGCCATTTTTGTAAAATGATCGCTCATCACATTAAAGAACGTAAAGTTCGATTAAATAAATTACGGCATAAGGGAAGTAATAGTGCAAATTTAATTAATGATACTAAAGGGAACCCATTCAAGCCCAACTTCAATAATAACTAAAATTGTTTAGTCGATACCGGGGCAAGTGAACATATGTGCCACATAAAAGAACTATTTGCAATATACACTGAACTATCCATTACTAAAAAGATCGTGATAGGTGATGGAAGCAATCTGGACGTGGTGGGTTATGGACTGGTCGAACTAATAGCATTACAAAAATGAGGAATGGATTGGAACAATTTTGAACAATGTATTGTATGTACCTAAGATACCTATTTTCAATATGGAGTGCTGTGGACAGAAGCCATCAAATTACTTTCGACAGTAATTTGTGTAAAATAATATAAGGTGGTAAAGTGTCTGCAAACGGCCATAGATATAACACTATGTATATTATGCATTTTAGTTCAAATTAACATGCTGCTATAGGTTATGGGAAGGACAGTCTAACAGAGGGGTATAAATGAATAGGTCATCAGAATGTGGAATATGTGAAGAAGATATTGAGCAATAATAATAAAACATATGAAGAAGATGGAAAAAGTTATGATAGATGTATAAAAGGAAAAATGCATAAATTACCATCTAAGCGAAGTAAAACGCAAATAACTCGAACTTGTGAACTAGTACACATGGATGTGGGTGGACCAATGGCAGTGCCATCGCTTGGTGGTTCAAAGTATTTTGTGTTAACATAGGACGATTATTCTGGCTTCAGACATGTGCATTTACTACAAAATAAAAGTTAAGTGACAAACAATTTGAAACAGTTTTTAAACCTAGCCGAGCAAGACACGGGAAACCGAGTGAAAATAGTACGAACTGATAATTGAACTGAGTTTGTAAACAGTGAACTGAGAGGGATTTTTGATGAGAAAGGCGTTTGACACCAGACATCTGTGGCGTACACTCTTGAGCAAAATGGGAAGGTAGAGGGGGATAATCGTACCATTGTGGAAGCCTCAATGTCAATGTTAATGACTAAAAACTTAAATAAAAATCTATGAGTTGAAATGGTCAACACAGCCACATTTGTGCTACGAAGGAGCTTCAAAATTTAAGAGGCAACCCGCAACCCGCATTTCACCCATTTACCCAAAGGTCATTCTTATTCTGATGATATCTCAACTATCATGAATAATAGTAAAATATTTATTGTTTCAAATTTAAGGTATCAATATGCCAAGCGATTATGCCAAAACCAAAATTTAATAAAACCATGAAATAATTAGATAGAGATTAATAAATGTGTTTGAACTTCAAACTATTAACTGAGAAGTAAATTTAATTTTTTAACTTTGCATTAATAATAGCAAATAGTTTACGCTTGCAACAGTATGATTATAATTGGGTAATTATTTAAAAAAAAACTGAATAAATCTCCCCCCAAAAAAAACATTTCCATGCATTTTCTATTTAATATTCCATTGAAGATAGTCACTTTACCTCAATCCTATTCTTGTCAAACCCCCATTAAGTACGCCTGGTTGGATTCGGAAGGGGTGAACGGGGAGGGCTTGGTTATCTTTAAATTATCTTTTAATACCTGAAAAGTTTCTAACAAGCCAGTATAAACACAAAATTCAGATGCTAGGGCTGTATTGGTTGGCACGGGTGTTTTACAGTAGTATTATAATTTGTTGCGATCTTTATTTAATGGCGTAAAAGGCAGAGCGGTTTGAATTGGTTTCGAGAAGCTCAAAAGAGAATATCCATAGAAGTAGAGCAAACAATTTGTGTACAGCAAGAAACTTGTGACAACAATCAATGTACAATCTTAATGAATACGAATTAGTGGGGGAAGGTGGGGTGTTACTTGACCAAGCCAAATTAGAACTTGAAAATTAGCATATAGGTATTACTTGAGATATAGAACAAGGGTAAAATATGAAATCTCAACTTTTCATCATGGTTTTCCAAATAGGGGGTAGGGGGGGTGTTACTTGAACAAGGCAAAATGTGAGTAGGGAGGGGGAGTGGAATGTAGGGTTACTTGAACCAATCAACATAGAATTGAGAACAAAAATTAAAATTGGCATAGAAGAAGTACTTGGAATATCAACTTTTCAACATGTTTCCAAAATATACCAAATATTTCCTCGAATCCATTTAAGTTTTAACAGAAATCCCCCATATCTCTATTTGTTGTTCCACACGACTTTATAGAATTGAGCACATGCCTTAAATTATAGACAGGTACCTACTTAAATAAACGCATGCTTATATATAATATTCACAAAAAGTATTGATAACCAACCAATATATTTATATAAAAGACGCACCAAGTTCTACACTACTAAAATTCTTATTCAGCCTCGAAAAGAATTGAGATCTGAAGAGTGTCAAGCTCAACTTCCAAAGAACTTGTCATTTCTCGTCTATTTGTGACGTAGATAAACTGGAATACCGGATTCTTTCATGTATGTTTACCTATATTTCTTAATATATATGGAACTAAATAATTGAAACTGTTGCAGAAACATAATTTTAATTCTGTCGATTTATATTTTCAGTTAATTTTAATTTATTCTTAAGTGTTTATTTTGACGCGACTAGCACTCCATGCGGCAAGATGTCATACTACATTTAGTTAATTCTCGCTATATTAATTTTTTAACTTATTTATTTCTACGGACATTTGCCTTGCACCAAAGGAAACACCAGATGATAATACTTTTATCAGAACAAGAAATATATTTATTTACCGGGTTTTTGTTCAAATATTCCGTTCACTTTTTAAAACAATACTGATCAGGTGTAATTTTATTTTTAACGTCTTCTACGAGAATCATTATGGTTGCGCTTCAAGAGGTAGAAAGAAATGATCTCAGGTAGAGGGGTGCGGCGGGGGAACGTGACGACACAGAGACGTCATCCAATCTCGTTCATTTTCATTTTAAAAGGCCCGCGAGGAAAAGAAAAGAAGAAATTGAGTTTTATTTTACAAACAATGGCCATATATCAAACTGTCAGATATTAGAGATTGCATCCATTTAGTTAGAAGATTCAAATTTTATCAAGCTTCTTAATTATTATTTCTTTACCCTCAGATATTCCTGGTTTATATCATAATTTCACATATTTACAGACATATATTTCAAATTTAGAACTTATAACGTAACTATAACTTCGAACTTTTTTTAAAAAAAATCGCGAGATTCTTCGAGAAATACCGAGAGGTGGGAATCGGAAGAAAGAAGCGGGACTGGCATCTTGGAGCTAAAGAGAAGATGACACACATTATTTTGAGTGCAACAAAAATTGAAATTTTAAGTTATTTCTTTAAATAATCTTTCAAGTGTTCATCAAAATGACTACCATAGACGCGGCGACAACTTTAGACCACTGGCAGACCTCTGCAATGACGATTCTTGGATCAACTCAGTTTCAACAATGACCTCCCAGAACATCTTTTCAACAATGACCTCCCAGAACATCATTTCAGGTAATATCAACAATTTTAGTTTTTTAGTTTTAATATCTACACCACCAAGCAGACGCTATTTTCTTATGAACCTTTTCCACTACAATTTCAAGACTTGGGTGTTATTTTTATATAAAGTAATATTTATATATTTTTGTCTCAAGCTAACTTTTTATTTTTAACAATGACTGGAAATAATCTTATGGCCAAAGTCATTCCTTCAACACGAATGCAATGTCTTATGTTCTTTTATTGATTTATTGTAACTAATAACCTCATAAAGGACATCTATTAGTGTGTCTCAAGAAATTATAATAATTTTATTATTATTTCAATAACTATCCACAAAGAATGGACTTAGATGGTTTATACTAATACATCAACTTACTCAATTGTTATTTGAATTATGAATGGTATTTTTAGCTTAAAATTTAGCGGACGTCTGTTAGGCAGGGTAAAATTTTAGATTTGACCCTTATTTATCAAAGTAAACCTATTTATTTTTCATAGCCAAATCCCTTGTTACTATTGTTATAAAAAATTCCCATTTAGCAATATCTCCCCTGCAATCATTTCCCGGGGATGCTCACCTTGGAGACGGGTATTGTTGTATGGAAGGTGAGTCCATTGTTGACCAGGTACAGTAAAGGTATATTTTCCCCCAACATGAGCCAGAGGTCATGAGAGAGTCTCGTGTTCAATTTTATGCAATGTTGTTATTATTTTAAGTTTTACCCCGAGATAGTAATTTTTGTTGTTAAATGTAAATGTTGGTTTTGAACCCAGAGTATTGTATTAATTTTAAATCTGAGCTAGTCCACCATTCTTTTATTATCTATTTTTATAATGATTTCACTGATAGATGCCGCTTTTAATTCCCCTTTTTTCCTATAAAATACATTACACTCGTTATTATTATAAACATTGTAAAGTTTTTTATTATTTACAAGTTAATTAGAAAGCCATTGCAAGTTGAACTTGGCGGGTTTTGACATAAATGTTTTAGCAATATACTTTTACAGCCACAATCTCATTATAATCATATTATGTAGAATTAATTCAATATTATGTATTGTTTCTTGAATCAACGCGACATTCTTTTGAATGTATTACAATAACTGGCAAATTTTAAGTAGGCCTATATGACCACCGTTTTAAATTTATGTAACTTAGAAGGATTGCCCAGTTTTACATGATACTTAATTCACACGTGTGTTTTAACCTAAAATATGCCAACAGATTCACATGTGTATTACTCCATATGATCTTGAGTGTGCACTAGAAAAGTACGCAACAACCGGGCGTCTGTTAATTTGTTTGTCGTAATCAAACTTGACTCGCTTCTCGCTTCTTTCGGATACTTTTGGCCGTGGTTTTTTATATTCATTCATGAATACGGCCATTTTAGGTTAAAAAGCGATGTTAGTTAGGCATATTTATGTTATAAGATTAACAAAGGTTGTTTCTATACAAATATCAAGGATTGTGTTTCACTTCTTTGAGAGAATCAAACCAGGGTAATCATCCATTAAATATTTGGAAATATAGATAGATGTCACCAACGAAAACAATCTTTGTTTTGGGAGAGTGAATATTTTCAACCTCGAAAACAAAAAGGTGGGTTTTGTATTTGTCTGACCCATCGCCTGTCTATTTGTCCCTGGGACTCACAATTTGATGGATTTCTTTCAAACTTTAATATTTAGACATTATATTATATTATGATTATACCTTTAGGTGTTTTTTAAATTTTGATTTAAGCCTTCAAATTAGGGTAGTTTACTGACAACTGATTTTTGAAAATTCAATATATAAAAATAGTTCTAGCTATTTTGTTTAAAATGGACATTTGGCGAGTGTTTACACGATAGATAAAGTTGTAGGCCTATAATTGTTTTAGAGGGAAATGTATGTGGCTATTAATAGAATAGTAAATAACTCCGGGAGACATTTATTGGGCCACAAATAGAAGTTAGATCAGGCCCCAAATTACATTACTATAATATTAAATTATAAAAATAATCTAAATTAACTCAAACCACTTATTGCAATACTTTTGTGATTGTTACGTTACAATTTTGTATTTTTGACATTAATTTAGAGAGCTCAGTGTATCCAAAGCATTTGGGGGAACTCCACACATTTGCAACGCAAAATAAGTTTTAAAAACGTATTAGTTTTACGTATTAATTAACTTTATTATTATTATAAACTTAAAAATTATTATTGTTAATAAAAACGAATATTTTGTAATATTTTCAAAGAAATGTTTGCAAATTATATCATTTAAAGGACTAAATTAAAACTGCGAATGTGTTTTAGGCCAGAAAAATCTATAAATCATCTGTCCTTACACACACAAAAAAAAGAAGTTTTTTGAATCCATTTCTTGCGATCTGTCTTAACCACAGTTTCTGTGAAACCGGGCCACAAAATACCAAGTACAAAAAAATGTATTGTCCTAACCAAAGGAAATGTATTTTTACTTGTGGTTCTTATTAACTGAATAAATAATCTCAAAACTTTTAACATTTTCTTACATATTTACACAAAACTTTGTTTAAAAAGCTTTCAGCTTTGCGCTAAGAATAGGCCTACATAATAGACCCCTTATACAATTTGTCCAACCAAGTCCTATCACCCGCTTGGGCTATCTGCAACTAATAACGCTTATTGAGTAGCTGGAGATAAAGATGGAATTTAAATTAAATGTACCCACATTTGTGTGGAGGATAAGTAGGAAACAATTTAGGAAACACACTCGCTCGATATTTAGTTCACATGACTCTATTGATCCGAGTATACATTTATACATATGGTATATGTAAGGTTACTCGACCTAATGGGCTGTTTTTGGTCCAACATGACCAATTATTCTGATTAAATAAAAGGTGGGTCTGATAACTTTCAAGTCAGGAACTACCTAACCTCCAGTTACAATTTGCCTTTAAGTTATTTTTTGTTACTTTTAGAAACACATTGTGTGTTATGTAAGAGATTAAGGGTGGGCCGCTATTCAATGTCAAATAGTAACTTGTTGAGGGGGCGTGTGAAAATGGCAACATAGTCATATTTTAACTCTAGTGGCAACACTGTAACGTAACATACACTGCCGGTCAGTAATCGTTCATGTAAGCAGCACAGGTCGTCTTGTTAGCAATATATTATTCTAATTAAAATATACAAGCACCTTTGAACCAAATACCTGTCATTTATTTGATCCTTCGAGAACTTCTCTAATAATAACTAACTAAAAGCAGCTTAAAAAATAAAATATTGTTAACATAATATGGCTATACTTGATTTTTTTTTTATATATATATATATGTAGGAAAACAAAACCTCTCTCTATGAATTACACTTTTATTTATTTCTTCTTCTTCTTCCTCTATTGTTGATTCTTTGAGGACTCCTTTTCATGGCTGTAAAAACCTGTGCATCTGGCGTATTTTAGCCAATTATGCCTAAACCTTGCGATCTTGGCGTGTAAGATCATCACCAAACTTCACCATGTGTTGGTGAACCGGTATTCTCGAGAGGGCGGACGTGAGGGAATGGTTAAAACAATGAAATCTAAAGTGAATGTATATTTTCTCGTCTCTTACTGAAAGTGACGCCACAAAGCACCTACACCAGTTCACTTATCCAGGGGGGGACATTCTATCATTCATCCAGAGGACCTTCAAAGACAATCTATATATTCCAAATAGCTGGAAACTATTAGGAATACATTTATAATATTAAACTATTTCGGGTAAAATTAAATCATGTAATTTGTTTTCACATCAAATTAAACCCAGAATCTTGTAAAAACCACCAGTGACCCCTTCAGGCTCATAAGTCTCATTGTAGAATTGTAACTTAGAGCTTTTTTATAAACCAAGTCAAAAATGTGAAAACTATTAAAATTAACAATAACCAAATTCTGATCCCTAAAACAATTTAAAAAAACCCACCTAAAATAGTTAATATCCCCGGGTAACAGAAACTAAAATGAACATCCTGCCAAAGCAGCCATTACTAAAATGTACATATAAGCTAAATTTTGTTTTATGAGTTAACATAATCGTGTTTATTGTATAGTGTAGTTGTGTATTAACACTAAACAAATCACTTATTACATTTTTGATAATGAGATAAACCCTTTATTTTAAATAAGATAAAGATTTGTTTGTTTAATAAATAAAGGCATGGAAATATTAACAGGACCAATGCCACTGGCAAGCTGGCCCATTTGGTTTGGTTTTCATTACAATCTCAAAATTAGATCAAAACTTATTTTAAAATGTTATTATTTTATTGTAATGTGAAAGTCTGAGGGACAACAAACAGCCCAAACACTCGGTACTAGTTCTAGTACACAGAAATGTAACAATATATCAATAACAAGGAAACAGTTTGGAATGGCATAATGTACTTTATTTTCATTTACAATTTAATCAATAAATATATTTTTATAAAACATACAGTCAAGTTTAAAAATAATAATAATAATAATAATAATAATAATAATAATAATAATAGGAATGTGACTCGTTTTGATAAAAAATGGCTACCAATGAAGGGTAATCTATTATGTCAGTAGTCGGATGGCAAAAGAGTACAAGTTGTGTGCGGTGTTGAATTGTTTCGAACCATTTGTTTGATGGTTATCACTGAGTTCCCCGTGAAAGATATCAATCAATCTCTCCTCGAGTGGATACACTATGGCCCTATCTTGTAGGTTCACCATAGTGGAATCAATCTAGGTAAACATTACTCTGATTGGTTCCACCATGGTGTGGGTTACAAGATAGGCCCATAGTGTA
>CABFOW010007017.1:0-21000 GCA_902141385.1 Timema californicum | reverse complement strand
TATATATATATATATATATATATATATACAATACGAGAACTTTGCAAAGTTACAACAGTCTAATCCGAAGGGAAAACAAATATTCGTATACTTCAAAAATGTTATTTCATATGATATAATGATTTAAATAAAAGTTTGCAAAAATTTGATAGTTGATTAATATTTGAAGTCCGTTTATTTAAAACATGTGAATACGTATAATAAAATTTGCTTATACAATACCTAACTGAATTATTATTAACTTTATTATTTGGTCGCCACATCTAGTAACCTGTTCGGGTTGTATGGATATGAACTAATTAGGCTAATGTTATAGGGATGAGTAAGATTAAGTTTAGAAGAAGTGCAATCGCCTTTGCGTGACAAGAGTGGAAAACCACTTAGGAACAACCACCCTCAGTACATATTACCAGTATTCTAACTCCAATACTATCGTCATCGGCCATCAAGGCTATTGTGAGAGAGACACCTTAGACCACGTGGCCATCGAAGAAATTTGTTTTAAACCTATGCTAAATGATATGAAAATACATATAGTCGGAGGCGACAATACTTAATCACTTGAGTCTTTCCCCTTTGCACTTATTGTGAATGTAGGATTTAAATTAATATTATTAATTATACATCATGCCAATATTGAAAACATTGCTCAATGGGCATGTGAGAAAATGTGTCAGTATCATGCAGGGAGGGTTGGATTTCTAATCCATATTTGGTCTACCGAAGCTTTTTTTACTTTTTCGCTATCTTACAGGTAGAGAAAGTATTGTGATCGTATACGATTGGATTAGTGAAACTTGGCATGGAATATACAATATCGATTTTATTATAGGTAAACATTATTTTATTAATATCCTTCTAGGGGAGATAGTTAAACTTTAATCTATTATAGGAGTAGTTTACATATATACGTACGCAGGTGATACACAAACACACACTCAACATAGCATATATAAACTGCATCTAAGATAATACTTTGAGAAATCTTCCCCCTCTACCCTTCTATTATGATATTTTTATATTATTTTTATGAAAAGTGTTGAGAACAGCAGGTTACAAGAAAAATAGCAACTAAAAAAAAGAATGTAGCGCTGCCCTACAAGTGGCGTTAGCAAAGATAGGCCTATTCACGTCTATGTGGTTCTTATACTGAAAGAGAATTAAAAAAAAAAGGAAACGTTTAGTTATCGATTTTGAAGCGTTGAATGGCGTCCTTTCCTTCTCTATTAAAGTGCCCACCTCACTATACAATAGAACCTTATAAACCATTCTCACACTAAGGATAGCGCGTAAATTAAGAAGGCGTTGCAAGTCGAATAAGATGTATCGTATTGTGATTTTCTATATTCTACTTTAAAATAAGTAGAGTTGAGACTAGTGCTAACGATATTAGAGTGCAAGTTAGTAAACGAGGACAATCGATAAATCCATGCTACTATTTGGTCAAGAGGTTGGTAACATCTCATTTTCTGTCAATAAGTGTAAAACTAAAAATATACAAAACAATAGCTGTTTTAAAGGTTGTTTTTATGTGGTCTTGCACCTCACATGACGAAAAAAAATTGAAGGTGTTCAAAAAGAGATTCTTAGGATAATATTTGGCCTAAAAGGGATGAAAGTACTGGGGAGTGGTGGAGGCACCTAATGATGAGCTATATATCTTGTACTCACCACCAGATATTGTTAGGGTAAGCTAATCTCGAAGATTATGGTGGGCAGGGCATTTAGTGCAAATAGTAGAGACTATAACTCCATTGAAGGTATTGACAGGTAATATCTGGCAAACCCAATGGTAAGAAACCATTGGGAAGACCTAGGCGAAGATGGGAAGCTAACATTAGAATAGACCTGAAATTTGTTGTAACGAGGTGGATTGGATATGATTAGCTGAAGATATTTAACGTACTTTTGTAGGTGTGGCAATGAACTTTATAATTATTATGCCATAGAATAAGAAAGTAAATATTTAAAAATTAAACAACTATATTACTGGTTCCATTTTTTCTATTTTAAAATTGAATAGAACAACAATTTGATACGATTTCTTGTTAGAACATCATATTATATCTGATATCCATATACATCTTTTGTTTGATGGTTTCTCAATTTAGTAACAATTTAGCCAAGTACTAGGTACTTTTACTAAAATTATTATTAGCACCGCGTCTTACTACCCGTTCTGGTTATACGCACTTTACGCTAATGTGTAATGGTAGGGTGATTGTGAGATGAAATGGAGGACCTAGAGTTTAACGTGGAATACGAACCACGGTGGAGGCCCGGCATTCCCCACATTCACAAGATGTCTAGTCAAAAGTGAAGGAGGGGTTTGGTAATCAGATAAATATGTACCAAGACCGAGGATTGAACCCCGAACCTCAGCACAGAAGTCCGACACCCTAACCCTAGGCCACCAGTTCACCCTTTTACTAGAACTTTTTTGTGTTAATGTTCTGCTTATTAGTAACTTACGTATACATATCTATGGGTACGGACTAAGACAGGTGTGTCAAACTTGTTCGATTAGAAAGACAACTTTGAAAATTAAAAATACTTGGGTTGGCCGAATTTTAAAAATATATTTTTGCATTATCATTATCTTAAGTAAAAGTAACAACATATTTTCTCATCAATCCGAAAAGAAAATCTTGGATACCTATTCTAATAACTAAGGCTAACCCTATCTATTTTTACAAAAATGTGAAATATGTTACTTAAAAGAATTATATTAATTCTGCCACAGTGACTTTATGTCAGGCGCTAAATATGTTGCTGAAATATAATTTTTAATCGTTTACAAATACGTGTCAATAATCCGAGTTCTTTCGGGTGGTTGGTTTAATTTAAAAAAATTACTAGCATACATATGTGCTGTCAAATATTGAACATATTTGATGCATAATAGAAAAAGAATATTGGACTTGATTCATATCAAATAAAGAATACATATTTGGTACATCAAATAACTGAGTTCTACAAATTGGGATAAATTCCTGGATATCACGTTCCAAAATTCTCTATTTCCTCTACGTTTATAATAATAATAATAATAATAACAATAATAATAATACATCAATCAATAAATCATTGTTTACTTAGTATATAAAAGAAAAATTACATAATTGACTTTTTGATACAATCTCGAAGTATCTAAAGGTACATCTTCAGGTCTTTCAGTTAAATAAATATTTGAAAAATAGTAAAAATTATAATAATTAATTAATTAAAAACAAAATTCTTTACATATATAATAACATTTTCTCTCAAAAATATGTACATATTTGTTTGAAGCATTCCTTGAAGTATCCAGTCTTTAATGTTATTTTTCGCTATATTTATTTCAGGGATTTCTCAGAGTGTCGATAGTAGCAAATTAAGCAATTTGGGGATGTTACATCTCAGTTCCTGTTTACCATAATAATTAGAGTATTTTTCAATTGTATACACTTATTTGTAATAAATTGAGCTGGTTTTTAAAAAATGGGTTTTTATTTGCTTGTATTTATCGGAAAGATAATATCCTATAAAGAGGTTGCACTCATATAATTGGTTAAGAAGTAGAATTTTATGTTGAATGTATGTCTGTTAGCATTTTTGGTACCAAATATAACTTCAAGATCTTTTCTTGTAAACGCGAGATTTTGATTGTGTAACATTCTGTCGTTCCTCCCCAAATGGATATGCCATAAGATATTATTGATTGAACTAATGATTTATATATTATTACTAAAGTTTTGATATTCAAGTACATTCTAAGATGGTAAAAAAAATATGTCAATCATTTTAGTTTGTTCTCAAGTTTTTGTATGTGCCTGTCCCATTTATGATGTTTGTCAATTATAAGTCCAAGATAAGTATGACTGTCAGTTGCGTCCAATTTTTCGATACAGTCACAACATGTTTGTGTCCAGTTGTGCAAACAATTATAGCAGTGATGCGTAATATTGACTTTTGCATGGTGCATGCTAGGAGGACAGATATGTATAACTTTAGTTGTCTTTGCATTTATTATTAGACGATGATCATGAGTCCATATTTATATCTCGTTGTAGTCTGGTTGCAGGTTGTATTCAGCTATTTGGAGGTTTTCGTGAATAATCAGTACTGTGGTGACGTCTATGTATAGGTATAAGCCATTCACGAGCTAAGTTTACCTGAATGACAGTTCGAAATGTTACTAGAAGTAATCCCTAATATATCACTACGCCAACAGCAGATATATATCACTATGAATGACTGTAATGAAAACCGATGGTAATATATCAATGTGATAGTTAACCACAGTAATTTAGGCCAATATTATTTATATATTTATTTGAGGTCGGACACAAAGTTTATTTATAGTTTTATTCCCCTTAAAAAATATACTAACACCACTTTCACAAAAACTTCTAACGAACATAGCTTCAAAATCGCGGCTGACACATCTAAACCATATGATTGAACATAACGGTAAACAAGTTTTTTACAATGATGCAGACACGCAGTTGATGAAAATAATTTATTCGGTTAAATATTTCAAAATACGATTAAATAATCATAAAATCATTTATTGTATGTAAAAAAATGACAAGAATTTTCTATTTTCCAAGTAAAAAAGAGGGAAAAGGTAAAAAGAGCTATAAGCAAAGCCAAAATTGAATACCATAGGAAACTATTCAGGGACTTAAAAGGTAATATGAAAAACACGTGGCGCGAAATATTATTATTATTAGCCCCGCGTCTTACTAACCGTTCGGGTTATAAGCACTTACGCTAATGTGTAATGGTAGGATGATTGTAAGATGAAATTGAGGAACTATAGTTTAACGTGGAATCCGAACCACGGTGGAGGCCTGGAATTACCCACACGTCTTGTCAGAGATGAAGTAAGGGTTTGGTAATCAGATTAAATCTGTGCTGGGACCGAGGATTGAACCCCGGCCACCAGCACAGAAGTCTGACACCTTACCCCTAGACCGCCAGGTCACCAGCGTGAAGTAAACAAAGTGATAAGAAAACATAGCAAAAATAACCTAGATGAAGAGCTTAAGCACACATTCAAAAATACAGAGAACTTGAAAACTGTGTCTAACAATTTTGTATTTTCTTTTGACAATAGAATAATTGAAATATTGCATAAATGCGATATAAACTACTTTAAAAAATAAATAAACAATAGCCAACACTTCATTGTTCATGCCTAAAACTAACTGTAAAGAAATTAATAAAATTATATCTCCATTGAAACAAAACAAATCACCAGGATATAACATTACTATGATGGAAATACAAAAAATATGACCAAATTTAATTCCGGCACTAGTAGATATAAAAGATACCTCAATAGAAACTGGTACATTTCCCAACCAATTGAAATACTCTTTTATTAGACCCATTTACAAAGGTGGGAGCCATTTAGATTACGGTAATTACAGACCCATAGCAATTCTATAACTTTTGAGAATATATTATAAAGATACATGGATAACAAATTGACAGACTATTTAAATAAATTCAATCTAATAAGCCCAAGGCAATATGGATTTCAAAAACATAAAAGCGCTAAACACCTTCTAGAACATTTTTCTAGTAAAATTAACAAAGTCCTTAACAACAATAAGCATGTTTTGGCCCTATTTATCGAATTTTAAAAAACGTTTGACACGCTTGACATTGATATATTTCATATCTAGTATGAACTGGGTTTTATTTTGTAGGGTAGTGGTCTATGTTTTCGTCAAGTTATTGTATAAAGTCACACTTATTACTAACTGGGGGTTTATATAAAGCTATTAAATCGTATTTTTTATTTTGACTTGTGGACAGTATCTTTTGAATGCTTTCAAAGTGTTTTTTGGGTTTAAATGGAAGCTGTGTCTGTTCTTTACAAATAAAATTACTCCACCACCTCAGGTTTTCTCCCTACAATAACTATAAGAGTTATACATTTCTATGCTATAAAGATTGACTTGTTCATTTCTTATCCACGTTTCATTAATATGATATTTAAAAAAAACTAGCTACGTATTTAACAAAAAATAAATTCTATTCCAATTATTTTTAAGAGATCCGATATTCCACGCGATTACATTCAAACTATTATTATTCGAGTTTTTTAAATTGTTTTGAAAATTCTCTAAGGTTCTATATTTTACTGTGTTAATATTAAAATTCATATAAGTTAACAGTTCGTTAGTGGTGTCATCCATCAGTATTTTGTAACTTATATTAACAAATTTGATCTAGATAATATACAAATAATTACACAATTTTTGTCAATGTCATTATCTTGTTGAATCACAATTATGTCAGACGTGGCAGTTTTCCTAGCAAGAATTTATTCATTTTTTACCCACACATAAGGGTAGCCTCTTTCCCTACCTTTTGATTTTTACTTCCCCAACAAGGTTATGAAGTACTGCGACAAGTTATTGTTGAAGAACAAACGATTTTTGTCACCATTATTAAATACATCGTCTTTCACTAACTTCCTACCTGACTGTATATTTTTTGAAAGTACAGCTGTCATCACTTCCTCTCTCTTTCGCCTGGAAGCAAAACGAACAATGACTGGGGGTGGGAGACCTCTTTCTCTGTTTGCGCGAGGGGTTGGTAGGCGGTGGGCAATCTCAATATCATTGACCTTGAGTTGTACCACTAGTTCTTGGGCCAGCGTTGCCAGATTTTCTCCTAAATTTTCGTTTGGTGTTTGGATCATATTGTGTATTTTATATTATTTCTTCTGGTGTATTGTTCCAGAGAGTTTATTTTATTTTCAAGAAATACATTTTTCTCATAAAGAGATTAATTTATGGTTTTGAGATGGCTCACTTCTGATTTAATTAATGCAATTTCAGCTAGGCAGCTACTTATTTGTTTTAAGAAGTCATCATTTTTAGCAGAGACAAAGTTGAATGATTCTTGCAGTTTTGCTGATTTGATATTAAGCCACTTGAGTAGGGAAATGACTTGATCACTAGATGATAGATCACTTACACTCACCAGATGCACATTGTCTTCGGCGGAAGCACACGCATTCACTGAACCACACTCTTTACAGCACCATGCTTTTTTTTAGGTTCTTTGACTTGGCTTTATAGGTGATAAAACTAATCCCAGAGCAGTCACCAAAATGAAAATCACTTGAACAACCGAAACCTTTTACCGAGTGCCCGCCCTTATTTATTTTATTACAATTTTCACCGTTAGAAGTCATAATGAGCACAGGAGAATCAAAAGACTGCGGAACTACCTGAAACGCACGTTCATCCTCTCTGGCGTCACCAGCTATGTAAAATAATAATAGTAGGATCGCACTGAATGAGAATTTGTCATAAAATCAGCTGGCTTCACTAATCAAGGATAGGACCATCTTCTTTCCACGGTTCGTGATTTTGAAATGCCTGGGCATCAAGCTCATCTAATTTGGTTTGCTGATGATGGAAAGGTTGGAGCTCGAATCCTGGTTTGAAGATACTAAGATTCTTTTTTTCTAAATAATATTTCTTTCTATTTTTATGAACACATCGGGTAAACAACCTATTCGTTCTACCATCCGCATCCCTATTCCACTAGAATATATATGCAGAAAGCCCGAATGGGTAAGAGTATGTTATACAAAAATAATATTGTACTACACAGGCTTTATCGTTCCTTTACCTAAAAAGGGAGATATTTACTTATATATCATAATATAATCTACTTGAAATAGCAAACATTGCTACAGACCTACTATGAATAAGAGGCATTACATTTCGCCAAAAAGAATAAATAAGTAAAAGTGTACTGTTACATATTTTAAAATAAATGGTACAGAACTTTGGACGGACTTCTTATTAAATTTCTTTTAAAATTGAGATATTTACTCATAGCTCGTTATGTATGTGAAACGAAATAATATACAATAGCAAACCCTAGCAAATATGGTGTTATATTTACGTTAAACATTTTTTTACTCCCAGATTTAAATTTTATGATTTTCTTTTTAAATAATTAAAGTCTTCATTTGTATATTTGGACGAAATAAAATCGATATTAGGTCCACAATGATTAATACTTCGCATTAAAATTTTACCTGTGGTTAAAATTTTCTACATTTTATTAGGGGATGCACATCTTATGGTTATCACATTTTTATTAAATTTCTCATTTATAAATTTAGATAAATAAAAGTTAAATATTGACTTTTGAGTCTAAAATATAGATAAGTCATTGCTGTACAAACATTTACTTTAAGAGGTTAAAGAAAAATAATATTAACTTTGTGAAAGAGTTATTTATTTACTTATTATATGGAATTAGAGAATTATTGTGTTAAACTTAAGTATTATCTCTGTTCAGCTAAAGATCACAAAATTATATTAATATATTTGCCAATAGCTCGGACACTTATGGTTTTATAAAAATATAGTCCAAATAAAGTTTTTTATTTTTAGTAGTACTACGATTTTACAATGATAAATTATTTAGTATTTTAAATAGTTGCGGAGAAAAAGAAATTTCTGTTTCTGTAAATTACCCTAAAAGTAACATTCATGGGAAAATGAAAATAGCCATTTTGTTTATTTATAATTTTAATCAACGCCTGTACACAAATTTTAATCAACTCTCCTGGGAAAACTTATTAAAACATTACATACCAAGTTTTAGCACAATTGATATAATTGTTTTGATTTCAGGCCGAATAACAAACAAACAGAAAAGGCAGATATAAGGTACAGAAATCCCACTTTTTCTGTTTAAGAAGTTCAGTTACCGTCAGCATGCATAAAAAATCTCGAATATTTTTTAAATGCGTATCACAATATTTCCTTCATACTATTGTTCACAGGACAGTAAGAACCGATCTTTATTAGTAGTTTAAGCAATTTTGTTAACAATAATATGCTAAGAAATTTTAAATTTAAAGGAAAGTTGAACACATTTTCTTGGAGAAATTATCAAACTTTCTTTTGGACTAGAAAACACTGGTGATGCAACCAGATTTGTGCTCTATCCCAAATATGTTTGGTTAAGTTGGTATATTAATTAAATCGTAAATCACTAAAATTTCAAAAACTAGCCATACTTTTTCTCAATAAATTGGTTAAGTATTACCAAATTAAGATTAATGACTTTGTGTATCCTTAGCTTCTCTTATTTGACAACAGTTACTATATAATGGACCCTAAAACTTTTCCCGTTTATGCTTACATAATTTCATCTATAAAATCTAGACTAGGAAGTAATCCAATCACCCATGCAATATGAGAGGGTAGTTGATTCCCAGTATAGGAACACAAAGTAGCTTAAGTCGAATTGAGGCATTCGATCCTACAGGTTACATAATTTAAATGGAAAAAAGAATAAGTTTAACAATAAATAGATTTATCAAATAAAACAGATATAACAAAATTTAAGGTTTACAATAGTATTAAAGGTTATACGTCTGAAGCTTGATGCAAACAATAATACTTTGAGAATTGTGATGTATTGACTGTAGCTACAAGGGCTGTGCAGGCGCCAGGCTACAGGTAGAAGTTTTCTAAAAAGGAGAACAATTAAATAGTTATTGACTGAAGGTATTGAACAAGATATACATATAAATTTTAATCAGTTTTGCTTGATTGGGATTTCAAAATAACATCCTTTTAACATTTCGGATAATTATAAACAACAGAAAAGATCTGTTGATAACAGTGGTCGATGGCTAAGAAACAGGTGTCAACAAAATAGTACTATGGCTGGTCTTATTCCCTTTCGGTACTGCAAGAGCATTCAATAGTACCTAAAATTCTAATAGCAATTACACTAAAGCAACACAAACAATAGGAGTCAAACAACTGGCAAAGAAAAATAGGTATTATTTGCTCGGACTCCACTATGACTCTAGTGCAGTTCCCTGGTTTGTTCACCGAAGCTAATACCGCACGAGAAGCGTGAATACTTGACCAACCCAAAATATAGATTTCCATTGACTCAACTGTGACATGGAAATCAAGACTGACAGCCTGGTTGTAGCCATCCAAAAATTTTAAAAAAAATGCACACGACGTACACGGAATCATGAGAAATATTGGCTCAAAATAGGTTAATGGAACTTGTGGAAGTTTGCAAGTCTATGATTGAGACATTACAACTATCTAAGCCAAAGGCTCATTATGTAAAGACTGTGTCATAAGGACACAGGAAAAAATAGTAGCTAGGACTTGATTCACTAAGTCACTAAAAGTATACTTGTCCTTCAGACTGCAGGACACGATATTTAATGAATTAACTGAAAATCTTCCATCTTGAAGTCAACAAAACTTTAAATGAATTAACTATCCATTTGACATAATTTTAAATTACCAAAAATATGCTTCAACAAAAAAAATCTAGATCTACATTGTCTAGCTTTTCAAATAAAAAAATTAGACCTTAAGTCGTAAGGACTTTACGACGATTTCAGGATACTCAAGTACTCCAAGCAAGACGTCCTGGCCAGGGTGACGGTGGATCTGACGGCCAATACTACATGGTCATCGCTCTTCTTGGTTACGTGATGGTGTAGAAGTTCCTCCTTCGACGCTTGGTTGTAGTAGAACGGGTATAATGTGACCCTGGGAACAGCCATATATATTGTCCCAAATCTGATACGAACGGAACAAAGCAAAAAGGGGGATAAACTCAGGAATATAGAAAGGAGAACTACGGATGAAGGTGGGGAGAAAGAGGAGTGAACCAGTGACCGACGCTTGCAGGGTGAGTGGGAAACATGTTTACTTGAATCACCACCAGTCCTTTCTGACGCGGAGTAGGTCAGTGCGTCGATCTCAATATACACTCCTTTTCTTAATCAGGTGTTATAATGCTAGCACGTGTGGCTGCCTTCTTTGAATAATTTTCTTTTCAAATATGTGTCAACCAAATCCAAGGACATCTTGACATGGTGACTAGATACCAAAGCATCTTCTATTATATATCTGGTTTGATTATATTATTTAGGATCAGTTATTATTTTTATGAGAATTTGTAATATAGATTTACTTTACTATATTTTCTGTAGACAGCATGGCAAGTGTATGTAAATTCATCCGACATCATCCAATGGCAAAGGGTCTGCGTTAACGTATTTTATTCATAAATATGATAATGTTAATCCTCTTCTTTGATATCTGCTACAGTATTTATCAAAAGACAATATTTTTGTACAACCACGTGTTTCAATTTAGGGAGATACAAAATTTTATTTGACTGCTTCTAATCAGATAATATAAACTTTGATGTAGATTACTTTTTTAAATATTTTAATAGTGTTTCTTTCTTTCGTAAATTATTAAAATATTGATATTTAATTGTAGCTGTCCAATCTGCCTGATTGACATGCTACAGAATGGGGTATTGGAAAACCTCCAAACTTAGATTATAGAATGCATTCAAAAAGTCCCTTCGCTAGTTAATGAGATCCTGGTCGTTGAATATGCGCGTTAACACACTGTATGTACGACCCTAAGATATTTAGTATTTGTATTAGTGTGTGTTCTATTTTCCAATTAAATAAATATTTAGATTATAGGGCTGGTACCTCTGTCTTAAGTGTTATCATTAATTACAGAGGGCTCTGGTTCTTTTCAAAGTTGTCGTGAATACGTTATTTAATATTAGTACAGGGTTCATCCTCTAAATATCTAAATGTAAGGGCTGGGTGTGTAATGAGTGACATAGTGGATCATGCTAGTTTGTTGATCCTGTCTTGTTATAATCATTTGTTTCAAAAAATTCATGTTAAATATTACTAGTAAAATATATTTAGAATAATTATTCTAAGTGTCACTATGATTTCAGTAAGGCTTGGTAAAATTTGGAGTTTAAAAACGCTTCATATCCGCTTTATGGACTAAGATGTTAACTTAATCTTGTCTGGTTTGCTGGTGAAGGGAAAATTTTGTTTATAATTAGAGATAGGTGTATTTAATTGGGTTTCCCACTCTCCTGACAAGCAACTAAGAGTGCAGTTGGTGTGGATTCAACCTTTTTCATTTCCACACCATTAGTGTAATACTTTGCTCGTCCCGTCTATTTAACTAAGATAGTGTGTCATCAAGGTTGCTAGAGTAATAGGTTGGCCAGTTCAGCCAATTTTATAGTTCAATTAGCGGTAGTTGATGACGTCGCTTCGTGACCAGAGCCACCTCACTGCGCACAACCCTATATACCTCTTAGTGTAGCGCGTTTAAATACATTGCCCTACACAGCTATGCGATGCTCAAATATAGAGTTTTTTATATGTACACACTCAGGACAATTTTATGATTACAAAAGTATATATATATTTTTATTTAAGAATGCAATCATATTAATTATACAATAAAATACAATACAACTAAATTGTACGACCTGTGAAAATTATTATGTAAGAATTTTTTTTTATTTTTCAGCCAGGAAGTTTTCGTCAGCGAGAAAGTTTTAGATAATAGTGTGAACTTGATACTATATTTAACTTTGTTTTTCATACAATGATGGTTTTGCAGAAATAATATTACTAAGTCAGTGGTACGATAACTAAATTCTGTACGCCGAGAGCTAAAAGCGAGTAGGTCTGCGGCTACTCTGAGCTATTTTTCTTACTCACATTATCAATCATACTAGACAAAACAATTATTGTTATTATCACTTATTTAGTAAGAGGTTTATTGTTATTATATATTTCATATCCTCAAATGAAATTATAATTTAGTGTGTTAATAACATCCAGACTTTCATATTACAGAGTATTTCCATCGTTTGTATTATTATTAGTGAACAAGTTTTATAATAGCAGAGCAGTATTCAATATTTCAAATTTGATTTTGAAGTCAAAGTAAACACATATGTTTTGTTTCCAGTTATAAAACAGTTCGCTCACTATTATTACTTGCATTTTTTTGTAGGTACCTAAATATTGATCGAAACTTGGATCACACTCAAACACTTATTTATCTTCATTTGGTTAAATCAAATAACTGCAACTTTTTCATGTGTTTCTTTACTTTACCCACCTATTTTCAGTTTGCACATCACGTCTTCTAGAAATACTTTACGGATACCAAGGGTAAAGGTCCCTTTTTTTTAGAATCAACAAAACTGGTAGTTGATATTGACATTTTTGTTGTAAATACACATACGTTCGTTTACCTAAATATCACAGTGTCAAGAAGCTACAATTTCTTCATTTTGTCCAACTAACTTTACGTTTATTACAAAGCAATAAATACAACTAATTACTTGTAAAACAGTACCTAGTAGTCCTTGAATTTTTATTCTTCAACTAATTCGGAACTTTTTTCTTTCAGAGAAATAAGTTTGCTCTTAAGCTTCAAATTTTTAAATATTTTTGTTTCAACGCACTTTATTGTTTCACTAGTTTGGGTTTTCTTTTGTAATTCAAAATATTTTCCACCATTTCAGTCTTATTATCATTGGTTATACTGGTTTCGTTGCTTAGGTTTTTAGAGACACAGTTAATTACCCCCTCTACTGAGTTTCCTTTCCCTGCATATCTATAGATGAGAGCATATCACTTACTATTTGTTTTTTTTAGATTTATTTTCATGCCTAGCTTCATGGGTAATATTTTCCCCTTGGATAACATATTTGAAAACACGACAAGGAGGTGCAATACTTAGTTTAAGGGAGGAAACTGAAGATGATTTAAATTTGTTTTTCTTAGGCAAGTTCAGCAGTTTGGCCTGAAGGCCACATTCATAATCAACAGGTAAAATATGTTCTGAGTAAATAGAACACAAATCATGATTCCATTTTATATCACATTTACAAAGATGAATCCATCTTCGCTTGGCACTAGGATATTTAGAGAAGTTGTGCTATATAACACCAGGATCCTTTGTTATCTTATGGCTACTATTGCACAAATGAATTGTACAATACTTTCCCAGCATTTTCTAGTAGCGCTACAACACTTTTTGCAACACTTCACGGCTCACGCATAAATAATCATTAAGGTTACAATAAACACACAGACATTTACTATTCACAGTGAATTTGGTATCATACCTGACATAAATCAGAAGTGAATAACGAGTTGACACCGCACGACCACGTTTAGTACTGAAAGAGAAATTAAGCAAGCCGGCGTTAGTCAGGTGAAGGTCATGAGCTGACGTCACAGCAGCCCTGCGTGCTCGGAAAAACCCGACTACAGGCCGGTATAGGGAACGAGCCAACCTTATATTCTAAAACACTTGGTGTGTCATAGCTGTGTGGCTATCGTTGACTCTAAAAAAATATTTCTTGAAAATTGTGAGTGCAATTTAGACACTCTGCTTGGCAGCGAGTTTATCCCTGTCTCCTCATGCGTTCACTGCAACTCAACAGTTTGCTTGACCCTATTAAGGCTCCACAAAATGTCACTAGTGACGATTTTAGAACTAAGAAGAAAATCATTATTTTCTACTAAAAGGTCAACGACGAAACGACGAGCTGTGACAATTTATTTCCTAGAGGAATTTGCATTTAACTGGAAATGGGATATAATTTAGGGCTATTACAAGTAACTAGATGCGTGCTATAGCTAACTAGACATAGAAACTAAACAGATATAACTAAACATTTTTGTATTATAGTATCAAATTAACTATTTTATTTTATATGTACACCCCGACTACGGTTGGAGGTGTGGCAAGTTAACACGTAGGAAATGTTTTTCTTATTGCAATCATTGGCTGAAGTTAACTTATGTCAGCCTGTTCGGAAATTCTTATTATTTAGTAATATTATATTATCAATAAGCATATCCGAAATTCCGTTGACATTAGTCACTTTCAGCCAAAGTTAGCTACAAAAACACTTCTGCTTGTGGTCAATTTTCATCTCTTCTACCGTAGGTAGAGTATAGATAATGATGGTAAGGTTGTCTTACAAATTTATAAAATACAAACTATTTTAATGCTAAACATTGAAAGCATTTTACTTAATTATTAATTTTATTTTATAGTTATTAAACATATCTGTCAATTAATGTTAAAGATGCAATTCACATGAGTTGACTTATTAATATATGAAAGTTGTTTGACTAAAATGTCATGAGATAATATAAGTCAATTTCATCTCATTAGGTTATTACTAAGTGTTGTATAATATATCAGTTGATATTTTATTTTAACACTGAGGGATTTTTTCCTATATGTTCTTTAAATATCACACTCCACCCAAATGTGGGTACATTTAATCTAAATTCAACCTTCATAACTTATTACCGACTAGCTTATTTATTACAAAGGTGTACAGCCCAAATGGGTAGTATGACGCGGTGCTAAATGAGATTTTATTTTAAAATATTTGGTGCAGTGAAAGATTTAATTTAGTTAATGAAATTGTTGACATCGTATAATAATGTTATAGTTTATATATAGATTGGTAGCTTTGATTCTATATTTTAGCACAAGTTTGGGTTGTATTCAGATTTGTGTTGAGCAATGATTTATGCCAGTTATTATTGATAGTTGTTCATATTAATAAAACATTTTTCCAGAAGTTTGAAAACTTTAAAAAAAAAAGTTCGTAGCACACAAAATAAATACTGTATAATATATAGTCACACATTTTCACCATCTTGGTTTTCAGTTTGAAGCTTTTGTCTTTATATGTAAGATTTTATTTGAAATGTGTATTTTATTATGAAAATCATATACCATACTAGCTACTTAAGCAATAAACACATTACTTTTTAGCTTGTTAAAAGAGTATACATGTATTTGTTTTCCCGTAGTCTAATGTGTTATTTAATTATCTAAAGTCAAAAAACTCTCCTCGATACTCATGCCAAGATTTACCTAAATACATTTGCAAAGTTTTACTTTCTCTTTTCCCAAATTTTGGAGTCGCCAACACTGATGATCACTTAGTGTCAAGCATAAAAATAACACTCACTCACATTCTCTCTCTCTCTTTATATATATATAATATAATATATCCTGTTGTTCACCAAATACTTAGACGTACGCCAAGCTTCAGTGTTCTAGTTTTGTTGGCTTTGGGTATTCTAGCGTCTGAAAGCACAAATACACAAATTCTACTATATTTTAATTAAAGCAAATTAAATCAAGAAATATTTAGAATCATACGTTGGCTCTAAAAAGTTACGCTAACGCAAATTGTTACTTTTAGATTCTCGTTTATGAAACAAGCTTCAAGGTGCTGTCACTATAGTAGGGAATTGGGAATGTTGAATTTAGAGTAAGTGAACCCAAATTTGCGTTGGGGAGAGTGGAAAACCATTTAGGACAAACCACCCCCAGTTCACCCAACCAAGATTTGAACCTCGATCTTCCCGTTCTCGGCAGTTTAGCTAAACACGACTAGCGCGTTTGCTAACTACTCCACTGAGGCGAGCTCACTACAGTACAGAAAATCATCTCAGACGTTAAAAAATTCCCCATTATTTTATTACTTATTTGTTATTCAAATATATGTTTTCCGCTGAAATTGAGATGAAAAATATCAACATGATCCTTCAGGATTACAAATATAATATTTCAAATTTTATAATTTAAAAAAATAATGGCTGTAAATTAGCTTATTCATCCAATACTTTGTTACTAAAAATATTTCAATTTCAAAACTAAAGACAATAGTATGATAATAATATAGATCTGGCCTTCCTCAAACAAATAAATCAATGTTTAACAGTGTCAAAACAAACAATTCAAAGGTAGTTTTGAAGATTCCGAGACGTAATTCCTATAAGGAATACCTCAGTATGAGTATAATACTCATCACGTAGGTGCCGACCTTAATATTATTTACTGTAATATTGAAAGTGTCGTTGAGGTTCTCTTTCTTGAAGCTGTAGTTTCTCGCCTTCGCTTAACGTCCACTGGAACTGCACAGCTTTCTTGCTTGACCTTATTATGGCACCAGCAAATGTTTCTAATGGCACTTTGACACCATGAACAGAAAATCGTTAGGGGAAAAAAGTTCAACGGGGAATTGCGCCAATTTATACTTTACTGGAGATGACACTAAAAATGAAACGTGGTGTAAATGGAGGGATAAAACAGAATGGGCGAGAGATTTCTTAGACTTGCCATAAAGTCCACTTTTTGTGTTAAATTGTTCATCTTCACATGTTTGTGTCTGTCCTTAAAACATTTAACACTCAACATCAAATCGATATAATATTTCAGTTTGTTTAAAAATACATTTATATCCATTGGAATGTCTTAGAATGCTATAACTACATTAATAGACCATTAAAAGGCCGAGCAGTTTATGTTAGTGAACTTTAAATTTGAGTTTGAGGCTATTTTATACAATAACTATGTATAAATATGTTTATTTATGTTATATTCAATTTAATTCTGTGTTACTGCCTTAAATACAAACGTTGGATAATTATTCTTAAATCTTTTTGTAACTGTAGTTACTAATGATAAGTTTTTTAAGTACTGCGTCTTACTGCCTGTTCAGGTTATACGCATAATAATGTACTAATTAATCTAATGAGTTAGGGGTGAGGAATTTTGACACACACGACTTGGATCATGAAATGAGTAACAGTATTTAGGAAACTCTGGCTAGAACGCCATTTATAAATAAATCATATAAAGTAGATAGATTAGAAAATATCCGTTCACAAAAATATGGTATTAACAATCTTGTTTAGCAATAACAATATTAATTATATCCTATTTATTTTTAATCTACTATAACTACTAAGTGTTTGCTAGAATTGACTTGCTTTTATTGTATAGATAGCATATCAATACCATTCTGTTAGTTTACATCTTTGTGAAAGCTATAAGTTTCATTATCATGATTTAATTTTAAGAAAAACCATACTTTCTGTAAACAAATTTGAGATATAACAACACATTAGTAATAAGTTCCACTGCCTGAAATGCAGTGGCAATTATTATTATTACTATTATTATTATTATTATTATTATTATTATTATTATTAGAATCATTGTAATAGTTTATTTTTGTGTATGCATTTTTTTTAAATGACAAGCAATTTTTGAATAAAAATAGGGTTTTAATATAAAACTTTTTATTGAGATGTATTTATTGGGGCTTCCCGTTTTACAGTGATGTGTAAACGGGTGAAGGACAAATGATGTGTCCGTTACAGAGTTAATTTAGCTTTTACGTCATGTCTTGCTTGATATAAGTTAGATCAGACATTTCTTGATTTTATTTGTTTCTCTTTATGTTTTTCTACCCATTTTTGCTGTGCACATTTTAATCACGCTAAAGGGGTGGGTATGATAAAAGTAGAATTTATATGACATATATTGTCATATGTTTTGAAGGGAAGTGGTAGACTATCTTACCAAAATAACCTCCATTATCCCTTAAGATACTCAAACTTTGATCTTCCGGTAATCTAGACCAGAGAATCTAGACATTCCCACAGATTCTGGTAGATTATTGTTTGCTATATACCTCCATCTTAAATTATAGACTTATTTTCACAAATTGTTTGGCACACTTGACCCAATTTTCATAAAACAAATATTGTCCTTCTTTATTTGTTAAGAGAATTTTAATCAAGCAAATTGTTTCAAACTCTCTTATTCAATGACTCGGGTGAAAGGACCAAAGCTCTAACTTGAACTCATATTATTTTAAACCTGACGTCTATGATGTGTAAATTTATGATCTCGACTGCTTTGGGTCCGGATCTGCTAAAGTTGAACAAACGCAGGAGTCACATTTTAGAAAAATAAGATATATATAAAAATCAACATTGATAAAAATATATAGAATAGAATATATTCTTTGAGCAAATAACTTATAAGAAAATACAAACTTTTTTTGCACTCAACATTTATATCATTTTAGCACAATAGTGATACTATTTTATATGTATTGATAATATATATAAAAAGTATCCAACACCTTAGCTCAGTTGTTAGTGTGTCTGTGTACTTAGTTAGAGTCCCGGGTTAGATTATAATGTATATGAGGCTACGACAGGTCTATACAGGTGGTAGTGGAAAAATATATAGCTTCAATAAAAACAGACCATACATAGAATGGAATCATTAAAAAGTATATATAAAAAATGACAGCTGGAATATCCCATGACTAGATGTATAAGTAAATAAAAATAAGTCGAGTAACCTTTGAGCTGTCATATCAATATAAATTTATCATACATCATTCAAGACTTACACGTAACTTGGTGTATGACTAATTTAAAATGGGTTTAACTGTCAGAATATGTTATTAATTTTGCAATAGGACAATAAGTTCAACTCCCCACGCTATTTAACCTAGGGTCCTGTCCTTGTTCAAAACTAAGCCTGGGTTATTATTAGGGACCGGATTCATAGGCACCAAAAATGTTTAAAAAAGGCAGGAAAATGGGCACTAAAAATATAGGATATAGGCACCAAATTAGGCACTTTAAAAATAGGCACACAATAATCAATATTAAATTTACTACAAGTTACTTACTACATGTAATCTACAAGCAACTCACATTGCTCTGAATCACTATATACTTTTCTAGATTTTCAAAAGTGAAATTTGTTCTGTGGTCTGATAGAATATTTTTATAGTTTGAAAAACTTCTCTCAACTTCACACTATGTAAAGGGACAAAATTTTAAATTTGACAATTCTGAAGAGTTTAAACTTATCTCCTGCAATGGCATGCTTTGCCCTCCCAAGATGTCTGATACTGCTACCATTGTTCTCCACCCGGGATTTCTTTGTAGTACTTTTTCAAGTTTTGTTGTGTCTGACGAGTCAACAGGTCCAGGGGTTTGCTTCACGCTTTCTTGTGTTGTATGCATTATCTTCACTGATTCTATTAAAGTCAGATCCCTGGCTTCCAGTGACACGATAACTCCAGGAAGGTTGCCGAAATAGCTCTTTACATAGGCCAAATCAGAAACAACAGTGCTAGAAGATGTAGCAACCTTTGCCTCTCTTATTGACACAGCATCCTCTTCATCAAATGTTTGAATTCCCTGAAATTATTGAGAATCAATTCATTGTTTAAATTCTGAACAAAATTAACAAGCTATAATAGAATTATAGGAACAATTATTTAAGTATCTAGCTCTGAATAAGTAAAAAAATTGTTTTAATAAAAATTTACACGTACCCTTTGAATTTTGTCCATGTGGTCAGCATAGTACACTGCCGCTTGTAACCAGGTACCCTAACGTGTTATAACTGGTTGTGGTGGAAGAGGTGTTTTCGGCAATTTTCCCCAAAATGTTGCTATGCACGAAGGAGCTTTCAGAAATACTTTTTTTACAGATGAAATGACAGCATTTATATTCGGGAACTGTGCACGAATGTGTTCTGCGACTCTGTGAACGGCGTGTGCTAAGCAGGTAACGTGAATTAATTTTGGGTAAAACACCTTCAAACTTGCCTCAGCTTTTAGCATATATGCTGTGCTATCTGTCAGCAGCACCATAAACTTCTCGTCATTGTTTTCTGATGGCCAAAGCACTCCTGTAACAGAACAATAAAATTAATATTTAGTCTCACAGAATTACATAGGATACATTTCCGAATGTAAAATCTAATATAAATCCAACGTACGCAGAGAATCGCGAACAACTCTGGCAATTGTCGAGCTGTTAGCGACTTCAAGCACTCTTGAGGCAATCAAGTGCGGAGAACTCGGTCCTGTGGAGTCAAGTTTACCGACAACGATATTTGCTATGTATCTGCCGAAACGATCAGTTGTCTCATCGACACTTGCCCAAAAGTAGGAATATCCAATATTTTCTTTTATCTTCTCAATGGTCTGGAAAGGAGTAAAAATTCACTTAATATTCAAAACAATTAATTATGTAAGTAAAGGAAAGTGAACAGCTAAAATTAATCTAAGATATATTTAAAATTAAAATGTAAAAATAAATAAATAGATCTACAAACAAAAAACTTACGGATAAGTATTGTGGATATAAGTAATTCTTTCTCTCCTCAATGTGGATTCGTCGGGGATCAGCTTGTTGGTATATTTTGTGAGGAAACCTTTTAAAATGGGATTGTTTAGCTTCGTCCATGGTATATTCGCGGCTACCATCGC
>CABFOW010007016.1:0-27227 GCA_902141385.1 Timema californicum | reverse complement strand
CAGTTTCGTGAAAGATGGACGACGTTGCGACCTTGGTTAGTTACTGGTATAATAGGCGTAGAAAAAATAAACAAAATCTTAGAAGAATTTGGGAGCATCCTATTCTATCACGGCCTTTAAACCTGGGTCACTTTTGGACCCTCATGTTAGAATTGCGAGGTGATGAAACAAAATTCTACAATTATTTTCACATGTCGATGTCAATATTTAACGAACTTCTAAGAAGATTGGAAGGATATTTGAAACAAACAAAATACGTTTATTAGAAACAGTATTAGTCCAAAAGAGAAATTGCAATATGCATTAGGTAAGTAAATTGATCAGTCTCTTTATAATCAAAGGTTTTTTGGAAGAAAACTCAGTTAATTGGGTATATGAACATTTTATCTCTGTAGTTTAAGTTTTAAAGGGTAGACAAATAAATAAAATGAATTAACTGTTCCCCTAAGAAAGCATCGATAGTCATAACTTTTGACTATTTTATATTTATTGGCATACATAATAATCACATAATATAATCATACAATGTTTTGATCGAAATTAAATATATAGGTAGCTCGTATTATTCAAATCGGAAGCTGGCGATTGTAGATCTGGAGTGAAGAACTATCCAGCGAGATTGTCAAGTGCCCTGTATTGTGATAATGTGCTGTAGTATATCCTGGATTTTGTTAATAGCTAGTTTGTCTCTGTCTCTTAATACTTTGTAATAGGTTGATGACACCCGCTTGAAATTGAAGGATTTCATCTGTGTTGAGCGGTGAAGTAAAGGGTAAAAGACTCAACCAAAATGTATTTGTGGATATTATTCTTTATGATTCTTAGTACTAACATTGTCAAGAAATTTGATCATTTTATCGTCGACCTAGTTTTGTTTCCTCTTCAACTTTGTATTTTTCCTTCCTTTGTCCGATGTCTCTGTACTTCCTCCCTAGTATTTTTCTGCACTTGTTGCATTTACAGTCCCCTCTTCAACGCGGCTTGTGCTTCCTTCTTCACTTTCATTAGTTTCTCCGCTTTTTGACCTACTGTTGTATAAGTAACTTTTTGAGGAATGACATCTGAACAGAATATTTATATGGTTTGTATTTACTAGCAGAGGAACCAGATTTCTTTTGATCTTTTGTCTTTTTACGATCTTTAAACCAGCTGTCTCGAATCTGTGTCCATTTTTTTTTCAGAATTAATTTACCTTCAACATAATTAGATATTATTGGTTTTTATCAGATATATGGCTTCTGGATGTTCATATAAGGATTTACATTATTCATTCAGTGTCGGCATCTCAACAATCAACGCTATCATTAAAGAAGTGACGCTAAAAATATGGAGCAATTTATGTGATGAATGTATGCACCTTCCTACAGCTCAGGAATGGAAACAATTAGCAAATGGTTTTGAAACAAGTGCTGATTTCCCCCATTGTATTGGTGACATAGATGGGAAATATATTAGAGTTAGAAAACCATCAAACAGTGCCTCGATGTTTTTCAATTATAAGTGGTACTTTTCAAATTTATTGTTGACTGTTGTGAGCTCTAATTACATATTAATATTTGTAAATACTGCGATACTTCAATTTTCAAAAGTACAAACTTCTGGGGAAAATTGAGATGTGGTACTTTGCAAGTACCGGAACCGAAGCCTTTGCACCCAAATTCTCAAGAAAACGTTTCCTACGTTCTTATCACCGATGAAGGTTTCACGTTGAGTGAATATTTATTGAGACCTTTTGTTGGAACACACTTAAACTACAAGAAAAAGTTTATAATTATCGTTTGATAAGAGCTAGAAGGTATGTGGAATGCAATTTTGGTATCCTTACAATCAAATGGAGAATTTTTCATAGGCCCTTGGCCGTAAATTATGTCACGGTCTTTCAGATAATTAAAGCATGCACTGTTTTACATAACTTCATTATAGAAAAAGATGGACTGAATTTAGAAAATCTTAGTGATCAAAATTAAAGTGTGTTCTTTAAAAAAAATGCCAGGGGAACAACGAAGACGAGGTGGGATTAAAGCTAATACAATTAGAAATATGATGTTTGTCGACTATTTACATTTTACATTATTAGCATAAACACACTTTAATTATGTATCCTGATACATTGTTTTTATAATTTTATATTTTTTTGAGAAAAATGTTTTTCTTGAAATAAAAATTCATAGAACTAAAAATAATTGGCAGGGACCTCCCATAGTGCTTTTATTGTATAAAATTACTTCAAACGTTTATTGAATTTTAGGGCCTTGGAAGAAAAATTCAATTTGATATAACTAAGAAAATAACGCTGAAGGCTTCCAACAATATTTCTTATATAACTATGACTTGTAAGTTTCAAAAATCACAACAGTTTTACCCATTGAATTAACCTTAATTTCCAAGTGTTGCTTGGAGCCAGAACATTTTATAGGCCCTGCTTTAGGTAACCTCCATGAAATAATGAATATAGAGGCAGACAGCTTTCAAGATCATATATAAAACCTCAATGAAAAATTGTAATAAAAGACCAAAAACTTTGCCCACAAAAAGTTGCTCCATCTATAACTGCATGTTTAAGATTTCCATCTTAGAGTTAAGAAATATGATTTCCTGAACATGGTCTGTTCGGCAGGCTACGTGATTAACTCCTGTATGCTAATTTTTCTTTTCTTCTTACGAAAAAAGAAGTTAATTTTTAGAAGTTCATAAATATGCGATAAGGAATATTCAAGTAAAGGTGAAGATTAAAGGAGAAAATGAGTAAAAGAATTCTCTAACACTATTTCCAAAAGTTAGAAAGGTTATGTGCATGTTAATATGTCAAAACCATTATTTCGACATAAAAATAATATATGTTAGTTATCATAATGCCAGTAATTACCAGAGAATTTTTTTTATCAAAACATCAAAAAAATACCGACTCATATTTTTACACTAAAGTAATGTTGAATATTTATCGTAATCTAGCAAAATTACTCAAGTTGATAATACATTCTAATAATGCTTCCTAAGAAATACATATATATGAACAATTCACCTATTTCTATATATATTACTACATATTTATACTGTATACGTTTAGTAACACAATTAACTAACCTCAGGACATCAACATTTAACATTAAGAACCAAATTATTGAGCTACAAAATATAGTAATATAATAAACATTAAGAAATGAATAAACTATCTAATAATTTTTGTTTCATAAATAAACCTTTACCTTTACCTTATTTTTTATAACCAGGACCTACTATCTGTTTAGGTTATATATATAACATATATATATATATATTAAAAAATACACTCCTATGTTATATTTTCTCTATTGTATTAGTGATGAGGAAGATTTAATGCAAAGTAAGTGTATCCACATTTGCGTGGGAGAGAGTGGAGAACCATTTAGGGGAAACCACCTTTAATACATCCAACCAGGATTGAACAAATATCTCCCCGTCATCGATGGTCTAGTATATTGTGAGAATAGCACCTTAGAGGATTCAGCCACAGAAGATCTGCCTTAAAATATGAATGAAGAATAACCTTGGGAACTGGACGACTCAGTGGCACGAGCATTGGCATACTAAGTCAAAGGTCCTGGGTTCAATTTCTATATCCAGGTGTTTTTTTTAAATTCAAATAATATAATTTAATAGGTCTATAGTTTAAATATTAGTGTCGTTTATTCAGGCTCCTCCTATCAATGAGCAATAAGGCTAATTTAAGGCTTTTTATGGACTCCACTCCACCAAGCTTGATTTCCATCCAAGAGACAAACAAAGCATATTTATGAATAGGAGGAAAGGATCAATAAACTGGCGTATGTGTTGTTAAACATAGCGGCATCTACTATTTTTACAGCAATTATCTAGCTCTATAATTTTAGAATCAATAGTCAATATTTACATTTTTGTATTGGTCAAAATATATAAGTGAGGAATTTAATAGCAATGCGATGGCCTGAATATGTGCAACACCTGATAAAATGTTTAAAATTTAGACCATAATTGGAAATTTAATACAAAGTGTTGACCCTTGTGGGCCCAATATCGATATTTTTTATTAGTCCAAATATACAAATGAGGACATTAATTCTCTAAAAATAAAATTATAAAATTTAAATTCGAGAGTAAAATAATGCTTTACGTATTATAGCGTGGTTTTCGGTCGGATTTGCTAGTGTATATTATTATGTTTCACATATTCAATATTTACATTTTTGTGTTGCTCAAAATATATAAATGAGGAATTTAATAGCAATGCGATGGCCGGAATATGTGCAACACCTGATAAAATGTTTAAAATTATGACCATAATTGGAAATTTAATACGAAGTGTTGACCCTTATGGGCCCAATATCGATATTTTTTATTATTCCAAATATACAAATGAGGACATTAATTCTCTAAAAATAAAATTATAAAATTTAATTTCGAGAGTAAAATAATGCTTTACGTATTATAGCGTAGTTTTCGGTCGGATTTGCTAGTGTATATTATTATGTTTCACATATATTACGAGTTTTGTGTAAATATCTCCATTTTAAAACAATAGAGCGAGAAAGTCCGTGTGGAGTTCCGTACTATTTATTTTAGTAAGTGCTCAAACCTAAAGAACATATTTGTTTATCGAGCAAATATATTAAAAATAAGGTTTGGGAAAACTCTAATAACAATTACAATAGTATCAACTCCTCCCCCCCCAAAAAAAACAGTAAACAATTTCTGATGAATTATGTTCATAATGTAGGTTTAGCACAGTATAAATGTACCGATTCATAAAATGTCACATCATTTAGCTATTTCGATATTTAACTTGCACTCTATAAACGAAATCTCCTCTGTACTAATTACAAGTTCCTCTGTCCACCCTAAGCCCAGAATACCTAGGAAGATGAAATTATTCATAAAGATAGCCCCTAACCCAAACAAACGTAAATATACTTGGTTGCCGACAATTTTAATTAGGGCCTCCAGAATGGGGAGAGGTAAGGCTGTTGAAAAAAGACAGAGTTCAAAGAATCTCAAGGCCTAGAAGAATTAGGAAGCAGATGTTTTACAGGCGGATGGTTCTAAGCCCACTAGGGTGACAAAAATATCGATAGGGGCCCCCAAAATGAAAGTTTTTTTTCCATAAAACCAAAGTCTAAAAATTTCCGACGCTTAAATGACCTAAGAATTTGAAATTTTTCAGACAAAATTGTACATAAATAATTTTTGATTGGAGAACTGTCAAGAGGCCCCCCAAAATGGGGGTTTCCAGACAAACAAATTCGAAACACTCTTGAAATTAAATAGATCTAGGAAGCTGAATTTTTTTTGGTGGGTAGCCCCTACTCCATAATGATGAAATAATACCAGAGAAAATCGGCCTATAATAGTTTCCGCCATATTGCTCCAAAATAAAAAAAAACCTATTATAAGAGGATGGGCTTTATGTGACAAACATAAAAGATAATAGATATACATTAACATTATATCTAAAGCTATCACTTTTGATGGATACTATCAATACCTATAAATGAACAGTAATAATATGGTAAAATGTTATCTGTTTTGGCCATAAGAAATATGTCAACATTTTCTTCAAATCCCTTTCCTTGAAAATTGGACTCTCATTTCATAACACTATCGGGTGTCACCTATCTCACCAAATAAACATTAAATTACTTTCGCTATTCTACATTTTCGGTTTATTTAGTTATAAAGACTTGCGCTAGTAAGAAGGCAATTGCGTGAATTAGTCTACAAGGTATTTATGAAAAGTTAGTTTTAGTTGGCTTATTTTTAGCTCTAGATTAATTTAGTATTCTAATTACTTGTGATATAAGATCTCTTCTTAAAATAATCCCTCATTAACTCATTTTCATTATTTATTTCATCAAACTAAGAGCTTTATTTTCTAATGAGGACAAACTTAATAAAGTAAGAGTTTAACTTAAATGTATCATAATGATTAACAAACTGATGCTTCAAAATCAGTTGCAATATATTATTAAAACTGATAGTTATATGAACAATAGGCTTCACTTCCTCAATAATATTAAGTTAAGGAAATTTAACGTAATGGAATTTCGTGAAATTACTACAGTCTTAATATTTCTCTTTTGATTTTAAGTTGAAATATCTCCTACAATTTCTACTTGGAGTTTAAGTTGATATTTTCCCTTAATGATCAAGTTATACAGACAAAATAGTACTAGGCCTATTATCAAAAAGTTTATTTTATTCATAGAAAATAACCATTGTATACGTGGCTTGAGATGTCAGTCTCACAATATATGTCAATTTTTTTAAATACACCATTTGTTTCGCCTCTGTTCAAAGAAAGCGCATGCCAAACTTCTGTAAAATTGGTTCTGTATTTGGCAGTAATTGCGGAACCAAAAAGTGGACGAAATTACAAATGGTTGAGTCAATACAAAATCTCGTTCTACTCTGTAAAAAAAAAGCATGATCCAAGAAATAGCATGATATTTTTCAATTTGTTTCACAGAATGGTAAAAGGGAGATATTTAAACAAACATATCTGTTCAGATGACATTGTGGTTGAGTGAATGTGTAAATAGGATAAAATGTCACCCAGATAGGGATTTGAACCCTGGTCATCCGGATTCAAATACCGACCACTTTACTGACTGAGCCTAAATAAATTGTAGGGTAAATTAGGTAACTTAAATATAGTAGATAGTTTGAGTGTGAAAAGGATTTATGGAAAAACTAGAAATAACCATGGATATGCATATAATTATAAACAAAATATAGTTAAATATTTCAATTATATAAGAAACATTACATTTTAGAAAATTAGTTGTCATTTTAAAAACATAACATAATTAAATTGTTAGAAAATAATCAATAAATGGTAGATTTAAAGCAGAATTTGTAACTATTTAGAAAGTATAAAGTTTTATTAAGAGCTTCCTAAAAACATTTTATTTGCATTCGATGAAAGAACCATATAAGTTAATTGTTAGGTACAAGATTGGGCTAAGAAATAATTAAACCTTAGTTTGACAGAAAGTTTTAAACAAACTCAATTGCGTAAGCCCTATTTTCTAAATGTCGCGAAGTGATAAAATGAATCGAACAACTTTCTACTCTTCAAGCAGTAATGAAGCAGAACTTAACAGCTATTTAGCTCACTAAGGGGTTCTTGCAAAACTTTCAAAATCTGTGTACGTGGCATAACTTTGATTTTATCAATCTCTAATTTGGATTTAATGTTAACTTGAACGTGTGAAAAGTATATTCTTATATGATTTTTAATTTTTTTTTCACACCGAGACTTAGGCCTAGTGAGTTATACGCCTATGTACTAATAACGTTAATGTTTTAAGGTTGAGTATGGTCAAATTTATAGAAAGTGTAGCCACATATACGTGGAGGAGGAGGGGAAACAATTTTGGAAAAACCACTATCAGTACACACAACTGGGATTCAAACCCTAATTTTCACGTCATCGCTAGTTTAGTCTATTGCGAAAGTGATGCCTTAGACCATTCGGTCACCGAATCGGGTACATCATTCCTGTTTTTTTCCTCATGATCTGAGACAAATTATCCGTCCGGCCTAACCACATATTTACAATAATGCGGTAAGAAAAAGAAAGGTAAAATATAGAGGAAGAGCACCTACATTTTACTGTAATGTAGGTAATGTGTTTAACGTTTTAGGGGGGTGGAGGAGGGGGGTCCTCAGTACTTTCAGCCCGGATTCTAGTTTCGAGCTACCTGATACCGGAAAACCAGACTAAACAAGACTTAGACATTATTCAATTTACAAATTGGTATTATTATTAAATGCATTAGAATTTATTCATACCCTTATCGGCGGGCACACCAACTAAGTTACAGGCTCATATAGTCTGGTTTGCTTGTAAGAAGAATTTTGGTGTTCGAATCCCAGTCGGGTGTAGTAAGGTTTTTTTTATTTAATAATATTTTTTCCTTTATCTCAACGTAAATGTGGATACATTCCCTCAAAAACTGTACCTTCCTTCGGCTTACCCTAAAGACGTAGTTAAATTTGTCGGGTGGGTCAAGGGGAAATAAATCATCGTTGTATATATTTTAGTCAAATTGTTGAAGTATTTTAAATTATCATTCAATTTTTATGACAATGTTTTATTTTATAAAATTTAAAATTTAGTATCTAAGCTCATTATTATCTTTACCTACCTATGTAAAGGAATTAAATATTTCATTGATCAAAAGAAGTTTCAATGTGTTTTTATCTTTTATTTATTTTTTATCTTATGTTATCTTGTGTTAAAAATGAAAATTATAAAATAAAGTAATTTGTATGTAAATGTGGATACATTCCCTCAAAAACTGTGCCTTCCTTCGGCTTACCCTATAAACGTATTTAAATTTGTCGGGTGGGTCTATGGGAAATAAATCATCGTTGTATATATTTTAGTCAAATTGTTGAAGTATTTTAAATTATCATTCAATTTTTATGATAATGTTCTATTATATAAAATTTAAAATTTAGTATCTAAGCTCAATATTATTTTTACCTATTTATGTAAAGGAATTAAATATTTCATTGATCAAAAGAAGTTTCAATGGGTTTTTATCTTTTATATATTTTTCTTATCTTATGTTATCTTGTGTTAAAAATGAAAATTATAAAATAAAGTCATTTGTATTGTTGGAAAATATGTACAGTGCATTCATTTATGTCTTGATGTTATAGTACTTTTACAACACATAGATAAATAAATGATGCGTAAGCTGGTAATTAGAAGAAAGATTGTTAGCTCTAAAAGATTTGATAAGGAGCATAGTTAAAACGGTCTCGATAAAAAACTAAATTGTACATTAAAGTTATAGTAAATATTAGAATTTGTTATACTACTAATTATTCTTCGCCTTATTCATCCAAAAAGAACATATTTAGATAAATTATTTTAACAAATACTGACAAATAAAATTAAATTTAAATAATAAATACGTTCATAAATAAATTTTTAACATATTATAAGTGTTATAAAATAAATAAATAAAATCTTTGAACGAAGTAAACAGTTTGACAAATAAACAAATAAAAGATTTAATACTATATTAAATATTTACTAGGGTTAAAAGATAATATGACTATATAGATATACTATTTATCCAAAGCTTAATATTAAAAGTTTAAAGAACTAGTATCTCAAGTATGCATTGGCTGAACTAAACTTACATATGTGTTGAAATACGTGAAATAATGTCTTATCCATTCTCTTCCACCCGAGTCCTCTCTCATAGGTAGTTTTACTTCCATTTTACTCTCAGCTTGCGAACTAAAGTCCATACCTGCGAAAAGAGAACGAGACAAAAGCTCACACTTACTGTCTTTTATTTCCAAACAAATTGTCACGAAGCTTAGAAGAAGCCGAAGCCGAGTAAACTTTCTCCTCCTTTTCTTTGAAGTTTTTCAACGAAGACTTAATTCTCATGATAAACTTTGTGTGTGTTGCTCCAAGAGAACCAAAGCTGTGGAGTCATGTTTGTGTTCTTTGCAGTCTCTCCAATGTGACAGCTTTCCCAAACTTCTTACAAGGACGGGGGTATTAGGGAAAGATGGGAAAGACTCGGATTCAAATGAGGATAATGACTCCAGTATTTTCTGTGTTACAAGAAGATTTGGGACTTTAAAATAGATTCTAGAAGTTATTTAATAAAGTACTATTGTATTTATATCATTATTGAATGAAATTGAAGGGTACAAGAAAAGAGGAGGAATGTCCAATTTTAACACAAATTTAACTGGTGCTGCCATCTGTTAAACAACCACGATACCTTCATAATGCACTCTAAAACTATTTTTAAAAGAGATTACTTTAATATTTAAATTAATTTTAAAATACATTTGCTAGGGTTCTTATAGGGTTCGATATATTAAAGTTTTTGTCTTGGAAAATATATAATATGTAACTCCCCCCCCACCCTGTTTCCCCCGTACCCTTCAAACATATCAGGTTTTTTCTACACACTAAGCTGTAATAACCAGTCAGTGAACATTTGATATTGAGTATGTATTGAAAAAAGGGGGTTCACTGTTCATAAAGAAGATTGCTTAGAGAGAAATTTGGTCCAAAAAGGGACGAAACTACTGGATATTGGGGGAAGTTACATAATGTTGAGGTACATACCCTGTGTTCATCACAAGCCATTGTTAGGATAATCAAGTTTCGTAAATAACGCTGGACAGGACATTTTCCTCGTGAATGCGAGAATCTAGAACCGTGTATTGATAGGTAAACCCAAATAGAAATAGACCATTGGGAGCAAGACGCAGATGGGGGAGTGACAATAGAATGGACCTGAAAGAGATAGGGTGGATTGAGGTGAACTGGATAGAACTAGCTCAAAATAAATATAGTGTGTAATGAGTTAGACTGGATAGAACTAGCTTAGGATAAATATAGGGTGTAATGAGTTAGACTGGATAGAACTAGCTCAACATAGGGAGATGGTGTAGTGAGGTGAACTGGATACAACTAGCTCAAAATAAATATAGTGTGTAAAGAGTTAGACTGTATACAACTAGCTCAAAATAAATATAGTGTGTAATGAGTTAGACTGGATAGAACTAGCTCAACATATGCTTAGGATAAATATAGGTTGTAATGAGTTAGACTGGATAGAACTAGCTCAACATAGGGAGATGGTGTAGTGAGGTGAACTGGATAGAACTAGCTCAACATAGGGAGATGGTGTAATGAGGGGGACTGGATAGAACTAGCTCAACATAGGGAGATGGTGTAGTGAGGTGAACTGGATACAGCTAGCTCAAAATAAATATAGTGTGTAATGAGTTAGACTGGATACAACTAGCTCAACATAGGGAGATGGTGTAGTGAGGTGAACTGGATACAACTAGCTCAAAATAAATATAGTGTGTAATGAGTTAGACTGGATAGAACTAGCTCAACATAGGGAGATGGTGTAGTGAGGTGGACTGGATAGAACTAGCTGCGTCTAGGTCTTTCCAGTTATCTCTTCCGATTGGGTTTTTCAGTCAATACTCTGATCACGGTTCTAGATTCTCCTATTCACGCTGCATGTACTGCCCACCTTAATTTATGAGATTTGACTAACCTAACAATATCTTGTGATGATTATAGGGTATGTAACTCATCATTATGTAACCTCCTCTAATCCCCAGTAGCGTCATCCAGTTTTGGACCAAATACCTTCGTAAGCACCTTGTTTTCAAACATCCTAAATTTTTTTTCGTCATGGTAAGATACCAAGCTGTAGGAAGCATGTCTGTCTACTTAGCTAAGACTTCCTGGTATATAATATTGGTTAAATAATGTGGGCATTGTCCATAATCAGTGATAAATTAACTGATTGAGTCTTGATGCGGTGTTTGTTCTAGATTCAAGTTTGTTGATGCAATCAGATAATAATTATATTAAGAAAATGAAAGTTTAGTAACTAACTACTTTGTGTAATGCAAGTCTATTGACCTATATACCACTCGGATACCACATAAGCCAGCAAAAAACTCAAAATGTGTTCACCCCTGAACTAACTAATGTGGCCTGGTTCCTTTCGTGTGTAACCAGACGTGTCTATTGATGTGGTAATGTGTCACATGCACACATATGTGATCTTGTCAGAGATAGCTTCGATCAATGCTACATTCGATTTGCTGTTACCTTGTCTGACTTCCAGTGCAGGACACCGGGATTCCATCTCCATCGGTATCGAACAGGATTTGAATTTTGTGTTTATACTACCTTAGTATCTACCAACTTGCTTCGGTGGCCGTATGGTCCAAGACGTAGCTCTTGTGTTAGACTAGACTGCTAATGACAAGGAGATCAGAGTTCGATTCCTGGTCGGTTGGTTTAAAAAAATCCACTAAGCCTTCAGGAAAATGCGGGTATATTTCCTATGAATCCTACTTTCCTCATTCCTAAATTATTAGCGTGGTTAGTATATATGCGTCTAGCCTGGATGAATACTAAGATCCATTGGTGAATAAATACTGTATCTTCCAGTTGAATTCAGGTTAAAAACTTTATTGCTTGGCCAAATAAAAAAGTTTGAATACCTTGATTTTTATACGAATATATTTTTTGAGAACTTTAAGGGAAATACTAAGATATTTTATGCAATAAACATTGATTCCATTTTAACATATTATTTTTATTTTATAGGTATTGATAAAAATCCATCAAAAGTTACAGCTACAGATAAAATGATCTGATGTATGAATACATTTAAATAGATCCAGTATATTTTACCTATCTGCAAGATATGAAGCAGCACAGTAACAATACCAGAGCGTGGACTGGCAGGTTCCAAGGTCACCTGGACTAGAAAATAATTCGACAGCCCTGAAGGTGGGTGCTGCAGTTCGCGAGAAAGTATATATCTTTATCAGGCTACATGGCTTAAAACACAATGGTATCTGCCGTTTTCTGGAACTACTTATCTTTTCTGTCTATTATTATACTCCCTTTTGCTCTTTACCTACTACAACGCTTTGTCTTATCAATAAGAAATAATTATTTATTGAACTAAACAACCTTTTATAAAACTTGGCAGTTATATTTAAATACTCTGGCATTCTAAGTGTCAAACTAGTTTTTTTTCCGGATTGTACAATTGACACAAATGTTATCAACTAATAATCTTAGGGGCAAGGCTGAGACTGGTATCGAAAATCACATTAGGAATAGTATATCAAGAAACTCCCTTTTATAGACATTTTTTTTTAAATCAACGCATCTTACTACTTGTCCATGGAATATTCATTTATAATAATTACTCTATTGGAGTAGGAATGTAGAAAAAAGCATTTTAGAGGTAATCATTCCATATTTGCCTGGAAGGAGAGTAGAAAAACATTTAGGAAAAATAACCCTTAGTAAACCCAACCAGGATTCAAACCTTGGTCTCTCTGTCATCAGCAGTTCAGTTTAACATAAAAGTGACGTATAAACCATTCAACCACTGAAGTGGGATACATTAAACTCAATGTGAGACTAACACTTTGAACTACTCAGCCAAAATAGGTATATATAGATAGATTGGTATTTATTTATTCATTCAAAGTAATACTAAAAATTACATTATTGTTTTCTGGATATATCCTCCTTCATGAATTAATATTGGTAATTTTGTTCACATACATATACATTTGGCTTGCACATACACGTCCATACACGCTTACACGTATGCGATTTATTACAGCAATAATATTTATGTTTTATTGTGCACACACACAAAAAAAACACGTGAGTGTATAAATGAGTTGCGTGTATGGGTGTTAAAATTGTAATAGATTTAATATAATATTTATTGAGAATGATAACAAAATTTGTGTGATCATGTGAGGGGTATTAAAGTCTAATAACCGCCATACACGACACATACGAATGGTGTGCAACATGAAATGAGCTATATTGTGTTGAGTGCCGGCCCCCAACACCTTGTTGCGTGAAAATACTAATCTTTTATAACGAACTACTTCCCTCCAGGCGAGCGACACGCTCACGTTCAATATGGTGAGTTAGAGGGGGGGTATAAATGAAACCATTTTGATAAAACTGAAAATAATAATAGAGCTACGTTTTAACATGCGATAAGTCGGTAAGTCATTAAATATCGTCTTAACGTTTCATTCGAATTGTGAATGTTAAAATAAAAAGCTGTTTGTGAATTCAAGCACGGTGAAGCTTTTAGCCAGGATTTAAACATGCTATGCTTGTAATAGGGCCAGTTTGAACAGTTATCGGACGCTTAAATAAGGTATAATGTTGTTATATGCGTACTTCAATGTCAAGTATGATAATTTTTGTTTTTAATAAAACGATTTTAAAATAAAAAATTAAGAAATTAAGATTTCGAAAGTTCATGGTCATAATGAAAAAAGTACGTCACCTATCCATATTTTAAGATAGTTTTACCCAGTCCACCTTATCACACCCTATCCCTATCTTGAGCTAGTTCTATCCAGTCCACCCCAATACACCCTATCCCTATCTTGAGGTAGTTCTATCCAGTCCGCCTCATTACACCCTATCTCTATCTTGAGGTTGTTCTATCCAGTCCACCTCACTTCACCCTATCCCTATCTTGAGGTAATTCTATCCAGTCCACCTCATTACACCCTATCCCTATCTTGAGGTAATTCTATCCAGTCCGCCTCACTACACCCTATCCCTATCTTGAGGTAATTATATCCAGTCCGCCTCATTACACCCTATCTCTATCTTGAGGTAGTTCTATCCAGTCCGCCTCACTACACCCTATCTATATCTTGAGGTAGTTCTATCCAGTCCGCCTCACTACACCCTATCCATATCTTGAGCTAGTTATATCCAATCCATTCCAATACAACCTATCTCTGTCTTGAGATAGTTCTATCCAGTCAACCCCAATACACCCTATCCCTATCTTGAGCTAATTCTATCCAGTTCTCCTCATTACACCCTATCCCTATCTTGAGCTAATTCTATTCAGTCCACTCCAATACACCCTATCCATATCTTGAGCTAATTATATCCAATCCATTCCAATACAACCTATCTCTGTCTTGAGATAGTTCTATCCAGTCAACCCCAATACACCCTATCCCTATCTTGAGGTAGTTTTATCTATTTCCCTTCATTATACCAGATCCCTATCAACATCTTACCTAATCATTTAATCCAAAATTCATGGACTAATGTTTTATTTTATGTCCATTATTCTATAATTAAATATTTTTCTCCAGAATTGTCAGTGTCCGTAGTTGAGAAGTTTTTTCTAAGAAGGAGTTTTTCCGGTAAAGCTTGTACTATTTCGCAGGGGAAATTTTATTCGTAAATTATAATGAAACATCTGGTAATTTGTGAGGTGTTCTTTAAGAGAGTTTTCAATGTAAGCCTAAATCTTTTACTTACCACGTAAAACACTCGTCATACTTTAATTTTGAACAACCGAAAATCAGTCAGAAGTGAATTAGTCCTAATGTTAATAAATATAAATAAAATCACGATTTCACATCTAGGCATGACCATGTATCATTTATTCTTGAGCGACCAAAATTCATAACAAAACTTCCTTCAGAGGAGAAGTAAGGTTGTCGTGTCCCATGTCGATTGTGGCATAAGAAATAATCCTGAAAATATATGTGAAACTACCTTGACTGGCAAAATCGATAGATAATTTCGCTCTCGCTCATAGAAATTCTTAGGGCTGATATAATCAGTCGGTTCAGAAAGTGCACGTGACATACCCCAAATAATTGAAAATATTTAAATAACATGTTTGAAATAAATACATTTAAACACACAACTGGATTGTAAAATATACTTCAATGAGTTAGGAGTATAAAAACGTCAATATTCATCATAGTTTAGAGATATAATAATATTAGGTGTCTGGTCTACATCAATAGTAGCCCAGTAGTTTAAAGACGAGCCAGTACTAGTGTACCGTTGTCCAGGGGACGCCCGAATGTACTAATGGTACATCCTTTCCGTGGAGGCTCTTTCCATGTCCAGATGAGATGAGGTGATGGTGATAGTGAGTATGAGGGTGTGGAACCAGTGGAAACTCTTAAACCTAACTTGAGCCTAATCGACCAAACCTGGTGACTGTTGGGGTAACTCCCCCTTCGGGAAAAAGACCCAAGGTAACAACCGGGAATCGAGCCCTGGGCCCCTAGTCTCGTAGCCAAGTGCACTGCCTACATCATCATGGGACTGGTTAGCTTAGGGATAAAATCGTTCCCGAATAAACTACCTTCTTTAAATGAGAAATTTAACATATATTCAAACAAGGATGACGAAATTAGTTTTATATATGAGCTGATTCTAATCTAAATCTGCTTACTCTCGCCATCGCAAAATACTGAGCAGGCATAACCCTAACATCCCACAGGTGTAAAGGTTGAAAAGCAATGTTATTTGTTTGGTTCAATATACCTGTGACTATCAACGATTGTGGATATATTTTAATTCCCATAATCCCTTACGTGATCAGCTCACCCGCAGTTATTTATTTCTAGATGATAAATTTTAAAGCTTCATTACCATGATTTGCAGTCTGCCATAAAACAACCTAGTGACCGACCCGATTGTCTGCGGTTGACATTATTTTCAACAGGATAAAAAATAAGTTTGTCAGGCTTTATTTTTACAAGCTAGCTAAATGTAATAATAGGTTACGTTGTATTTATTTTAAAACAATACTATTAAAGACCCACTTCACTCACCAAATGTTCTTAGGCCGATACACGCAGAATGCTATCTAAGCTAAGCTGAGCCATACTGTGCTGTCCTCTGCTAAGACTTTGTCAATTTGGTTTCACACTCATTGCTAAGCTAATCTAAGCCATGGTCCCTCTTTTCCCTCCTGAATTCAGTGTTGTTTCCTTCTGCTCTGCTCTAGTGAAGTTTAGTTATGATAGCTTTCTCTAAAATGTCTTGTTTTACTTCAAGTGATAGTACTGAGGAAGAAAGGATGCTACTGCTAGCAGCTGTTTTGAAAGATGAAAACAATTCAGAAGGTGGAGGTTGACTTTTTCAATTAACGCTTCCATTTTAATATAAACACATTCTTTAAATATAAAACCTAAATATAATTTTACTTAAATACACGTGAAACAAACTGAAAACAAAACTTCAACACTTCTTTAGTTATTTTCAACAATCCAGCATTGAGCCTGTTCAACACAAAGCCCAAGTAGCGTTATGCGCATGCGCAACGTAAGATGGCTCAAGATGGGGGATGGAAAAATTTCCCGGCCAGCAATAGGAAAAAACATAGCGTGGCGTAGCAAGGAATAGCTTAGCATTCTGTTCGAACCAACACATCTAAATACATGACCCACTATTTATATAAAGAGTTAGCAGAGCAAATTTTAGCTTAGCTTGGGGTTGACAACCTTTTTGGGCTACGCTTGACCTAAAACTTATTAATGCTCCAACGATCACCTTTTATTTCTACATTCTTCTATGCTTTTTTAAAAAAATACTACTTTATTCGAATATTTCCTCAAATACTTATGATCTAATCTGTCTAGAAAATAATATAGAACAAGTAAAATGTACAATTTTATATTTAATGTCCTTCTAATATCATCGATTATGCCTGATGTAGGTTATTTTGGTCACACTTTAATATTAGTTGAACTTGATATATTAGCGAGTTTGGAAGATATAGATAGACTTTTAATGACGTTTTATTAAGTGATCAAATGAAAACTGCCGTAAGATCAACCGGTTGATTGGTTCTATATGCCGCCATCGGAGGAATCTCATTGAGTTGGCAGAATATAGTTTGTGTATCCAAGGGCAGATCTCCGGAGAGTTGGTTTTAGGCAGTTGTTGGAGACAGTTACTTGTAGGCACTTGGCTTTCGACAGTTGTCTGTGTGTGTCGTTTAAGATAAGTACATTAAGTGACGGAGTGTCTTTATCACCATGAGTACGAAAATGGCTATGATATGGTTAAGACAATGGTTATGACATAAATAATGCATTGGATATACACAATTGATTTTGGGTGTTTTGCCAAGGGTATGTAAGTGTCATGAGGTGTAGTAGGCTCTTACTATGTTTATGTTTTTATGTGACACCTTTTAGAGGAGTTCCGGACCTTGGCTGAAACATAAAATTTTACTTGAGTCCAGGTGACCAGACGATATATGGACCCAACCTCATCTCTTTGATGACCATGTGTCAGTGTATATTAATTTAATGAACACAATAGTATTAATCGTCAGTCATTTATTCAGCCTATCCTGACACACCTCATCACAATGTAGTCCCACAGGGAACGCAGGGCCACGCCCACACATTCTGGGGATCGTAAACCCCACGTGTTTGTATATTAGTGATTGTAAATACGTGTGCCCTCACATTCTGGGGATCGTAAACCCCACGTCTTTGTATATTAGTGATTGTAAAACGTGTGCCCTCACATTCTGAGGATCGTAAACCCCACGCCTTTGTATATTAGTGGTTGTAAAACGTGTGCCCTCACATTCTGGGGATCGTAAACCCCACGCCTTTGTATATTAGTGATTGTAAAACGTGTGCCCTCACATTCTGGGGATAGTAAACCCCACGCCTTTGTATATTAGTGATTGTAAAACGTGTGCCCTCACATTCTGGGGATCGTAAACCCCACGTCTTTGTATATTAGTGATTGTAAAACGTGTGCCCACACATTCTGGGGATCGTAAACCCCACGTCTTTGTATATTAGTGATTGTAAAACGTGTGCCCACACATTTTTTTTCAGTTTGAGGGTTTCCACGTTTTATATCGTGAGATAAAGACTTGCCCCGACATCTTAGTATCATCAGTGGGATTTTTATACATCAACATCTGAGTAAAAGTCCGGGCTTTGACATATAAGTAATTTAAGATATTCAGTGAATATGTGGAAATCTATAAGGACAGGGTTCTTAATGTCGTAATAAAGTAGGTGAGATCTCCAAACATAAGGTACTTTAATGTAGATTTTCATAAAACTCTCAAAACGTCCAAACATTACTACAAACTTTGGGAATTGAACAAGCAATACATTTATTATTAACTCACTTTCCCCCTAGATACGATGACTTGTGTATGTTTAACCATCATCATTATGATCATCTACATGTTATCTTTGTAAATTTACAGTTAAGCTTGGAATATATTGACAGCTTAATGTGTCGTAGTTACAAATGCCAAGCAACAAGTTTTTAACCATTCTAACCTTACTATCTCAATTATTAATGTCAATTTGTTAAGAAGACACATGCATTTACTGTAAATGTATTTTATTTTTAAATAGAAATAGTGTGAAGCTTAAAAATATCATTGTTGAAGGATAGATCTTCTTTACTTCACCCACGTGGGTGGCGTAGTTAGTTATGTAACGTGCTAGTTTCGTGTTGAGCTAGACTGACAAGGACGGGGAGATCAAGGTTTGAATTTTGGTCGTGTGAACTGGGGATGGTGTTTACTAAAGGGTTTTCCACTCTCCCTCCAAGAAAATTTGGGTTATCTTCCTCTGAATTAATCCTTCCCAATTATGAACCCATTAGCGTAATTAGTAATTAAGCGTATTGCCCAAATGGGTAGTAACATGCGGTGCTAAATGATGATGATGATGATAATAATAATAATCCTTTATTTCATCTTCGATACCCATGATAACCTTCTCTTCTTCTAAACATTTCCAATGAAGAAGTAGAAGACTTAGCTATAACGAGAACAGATTTAGAATATCTCGCTAAATATGGTATATCTCAACATTGAATTATTTTTAGAACAGTCACTAACTGTTACGAGATTTGAGATTTCTCCTTGAATAAAAAAATGGGTGTGTCACACTTGTGGGTTATAATTTATTTCACGAAACAGCACAATATTGTGAACTGTAGTTATATATATATGCCACGTCTTACTACCTGTTTCGTTTATACACATTTTTATTACTAATATAATGTGTTAGGGATAAGGAAGGAAGTATTTTAGAGGAAATCTATCAAATTATTTGTGGAAGAAGGGGGGAAACCATTTAGACAAAACAACTATAAACTCATATGGGATCCGAAAATTACGATCTTTATCACTAGTAAACTAGACAAGACGGAACTAACGCCTTTGTATGTGCACCAGGCGGTTAAAACCAACACCTTTTTAAATATCAGTCCAGTTTTAAAGTTAAACGAACATCACAACTATTTTAAGTATTGATATTATGTGAGTTAGTTAGTTTTTGACCTCCGCCTTTCACCTCTTATTATAAACAGTACAAAACTGAACTCTGCTTTGAGAGTGATACTTGAATATTTTACGTTGCTCTCTTTTGTCTTAACGTAATACAGAAACTCATTGTTTGGTAAATTGAAACTTCATCCGGCGATTATAGAATACTGACGTGCAAAGAAAATTAGATTTAAAAAAACTTCCAAAATTATTAGGGCACTTGTTTGATAAGCTTTATATTGTGATAATCCTTGAAAAAAAAGGTGCAAGTAGGCCTATATATTTTAAATTAATACAGTTCGACAAGCTTATGAGAATCTTTGAAATTTATAGTTCAAATGTGACTAAAACTATGGTTCGTATTGACGTATCATATTTGACATTCTGACAATAATTTTTATTCACATTTTAAATAATTGAATCAGATTAAAACTTTCTAATCTATTTACATAACAAATTTGGAATCGATATTATCTAAATTATATTCTCAGATGCTATAATTATATATGTTTAATCATAATATACAGTTGTAATTAAATATTATAATTATAATGTGTAATAATAATATATAGTTTTAACTAAATTAAAAATGTAATTTGTAATAATTATAATGTATTATAATATGAAATTTTAATATTAATTACAATATAAAGGTGACCTGGCGGTCTAGGGGTACGGTGTCAGACTTCTATGCTGGTGGCCGGGGTTCAATCCTCGGTCCCGGCAAAGATTTATCTGATTACCAAACCCTTCCTTCANGATTACCAAACCCTTCCTTCACCTTTGACAAGACAGCTTGTGAATGTGGGGAATGCCAGGCCTCCACTGTGGTTCGGATTCCACGTTAAACTGTAGGTCCTCCATTTCATCTCACAATCACCCTAGCACTACAAATTAGCGTAAGTGCGTATAACCCGAACGGGTAGTAAGACGTGGTGCTAATAATAATAATAATAATACAATATAAAATTATAATCTACTATGATTATAACATTATAATTTTTGATATTATAATTATTGTATTATATTAATCTATAAATTATACTAAATTATAAATAATTTAAGTCTTTGATAACAACCTTAGGACCAACTTTAAGAGTTAATAAAAAAGATGCTTCTTATTTATTTATATATTTATTTATTTATTTGTTGTGTAATTTAAATAATACATATTTGTTATGTATTAAATTATGAATTAAAATGCCCTAAGGATTTTCATAAACTTATTTGTAAGCTTTTGAACCTCAATGCCCTCTATTAAATAGTCACATAAATATGGTTTCAAAAGTATAAAAATATTACTCTCTAGTTTCCAAAGTCCAAATAACGCTGGAAATTTGTAAATTCCATTTATTTTTCCCCACCATAACGAAAAGAGAAACTCTAAACAGATATATATATATATAGAATCTGAAGTTATTTGTAGAACTTTTTAGGGTTAAAAAAGTATCATTGCCTCTCTTTTTTCGGAAGTAGGGAAGTGAGTTAAAGGAAATAAACAAGCCTCATCAGTCGCACAAACTTTCTTGAAAAGAATAACACAAATAAAATAAACAGTATAAAAAGTCTGCTCTGGATCAAGAATAAACTGTATGTTCACTAAACGAGGGGGGTTTGAAGCACAGTCGTGTTGTTGAATACAACACTAGATGACGTAGAGTTACTAGCCAATCTATTATAGTTGTTAAGAATAGCTATAGCCGCATCAAGACATAATATTCTTTAAATTTGAAAAGTTACACCTGGACACGGGAATAGAATCCCGGACCTTTGGATTAGTTCACCAATGCTCTAACCACTGAGCTATCAGGGAGTCATCACGTCTCCACGGTCATTCTTCACTCATATTTTAAGGCAGAGTCTATGATGGACGTGAGAAAATTGTAAGATCCATATTATGAGCGATCGATTATGATAAGTACGCTATTAGATAAGCAACCACCTTCTGTATGGAACTATTTCCACATAATTACATTTATAAGTGCGCCAATGAAGTTTATATAGAGCCATAGAGCATAACATAGTAAGAACCAGAGGAGACATTCATCAATGGACACGTGGACTGAATGTCAGGCTCACCTTGTATTTCTTGTTTTAAATATGATCATTATGAGTTTATTTTTACAATGGTTTCCAACGCTTCCGACATGAAAATGCGGATACATTCACTCTATATATGACCTTATGTTTGCTTACTCTACTAGCTTATTTCAAATGAATGTAACTCGGACGGGTAGTAAGGCACATTGGTGGATAATATCATGGTAGAAATAATAGTATATGACACATAAAAATTTACTAGTTTTTACTTTTATTTGTTCGTACTTCAAGCCATATGATCAGCAAGTGTCACTTTTGACAAATAATACCAATTCCAATAAAGAAAATAATACATTTATGTTTTTTTTTCTACGTTGACTCCCAAACGAAAGAGGTTTGTATTTTTCTAAACCTTCCTAACGCAATGCCAATATTCATTTCGTAACAGAAGAGATAGAAATGGATAGCTGCACATCCTATCACTATCAATTATTATCAATCCGGACCGTACATGGCGTGATGATGAGATGACAAGACATATTTAAAATCCAATATATGTCCTTCTCCATGATAGGTAAAGTTCTGATAGAGATATCTATTATAATACTAACCCAATTGTCACCACTTTAGTATATATGTTAACGGCAAAGTGTGTAAAACTGGCATTCTATATCATTCCTAAAGGTATTAGCAAAGTATAAAATAAATTAGTTTTGATGTTGTATTTCATAATTTTCATAAGAAATGTATAGAATAACCAGTCATTATATGTTACCAAGAACAATAGCTAACGTAGCCTAGCCTAACCTAACCTGACCTAACCCTACCATATTATAAAATAACCTAACCTGACCAACTTAAATTCAAGGAATAAGGTGAACCTTCAAGAAGACGCCAAAAGTCTTACAAATAATTGGATAAAAGAATTGATAACATATTCTAGGACTTTAAAAAGACAAATAACTTGAAAATAAGTTTGGAATACTAAAGGAAAACTCGTTTATTTCATATTTTACCAGAACCACTTTGGCATTATATAGAATTCCTGGTTATTTTATAGAACATCTGGATTTCACACATTGTCCGTGACATACTCGTATATACAACTTATTTGATTCTTGTGTGCGTGGTGATTCTATTTACTTCACGCCACTTTTAATGAAAGTATCTAAATATTTTAATGATGAAAGTAGATAGGTCCACAAATTAAAACCCAATTTTATATGTTCTGATAGACAAACCTTTTTTTACATGAAGGTAGAGTGATTGCCCCATATAACCAGACAAATCGAAAAACTTAAAATTTTAAAATAGTAAGTGGAGGAGGGTTGAGGCTATATTTAGAAAAATCCTTTTTAGATGAGGTAGAAAATTAAAATTTGGCAAGATTTAGAAGAACAACTCCAAATAATCACACAATTCTGAAAACTTTTTTTTGGTACACCAGGATACATTGGAAAAGGAGGGAATAAACATAAAAATATTTATTAGGTGTCGTAGAAAATCTAAATTTGGCAGGCAAGTAGAAGGACCAATTCAAATTTACAAATAACTCTTAAAATTTGAATTTTTCAAATTTGACAATGAAGGACACCAGCAGATAGCTAAAGAAAAATATAAGTTTCTTATAAATAATTGAGTGGGGGGTAGGAGGGGGGAACTAAATAACAAATGATCAAATTAAGGTGGGATGCCGGGATTGAGGACAAACTTTCTAGAGCCAAATATTTTTTTGTCAAAATAAATCAAATATTGCTCCAGTAAAACATAGAATAAATTTTTGTCTTCACATTTTGATATAAAGAGTTGTTGAATATCGGTCATGAGCATAGCGACATTTGATGATAAACCTTTTAAATTAAGAGAAAAAGCTGTCATGAAATTCCAGGTGACCCTCGAAAGATATTCAACAACTGTTGAGGTCATCATGTGAAGAAAATTAATTAAATGTTTGTGTGGAAGCACTACTTGATTTATTTTTTTATCAAAAAAAGGTTTTGCTATAAACACTGCAAAAACACTTAACTTTTTTTACTTTCTGTGCATCCCCACCTTAAAAACAAGTCCCACTATTCTTGTTAAGTAAAGGTTTAATCTAAGTGCTACATGATACTAAGACCACAAACATGTATATTATGTTTTCCCCCTCCCACTCCACTTTTTGCCGTGTACAGAGACTAGATTAATCCCCTTAAGCTCCTAAGTCAGAATACAATAAATCTTTACTATTTGCAGCATGATGCCTTACAAACCATGTGGACAATAGTATGGTGAGCTATATAATAAATATATTATATAAATATCAAAAAGTTGATACATTTGCAGTTGTTTATTCTGAATCAGGAAGCCTAGGTTTGAGCAAACTCAGCTTAATTGGTTTTGCCCCCAACGCAGTGGTTTTTCATACTCTCTCCAATCAAATATCTGCTTGGATGTTAATAAATAGCCCTCTTCTTTCAATCAGGTTAAGGCATTCGTATTTTAACCAAATATCATATAGACAGTAGGCCCAAACATTTATATTATTTCCTTGGTTGTGGAGTCAATCAATTAAGAATGTATTTTATAAAATTTATCTGGACCTGTGTATAGCAGCTATAATATATTTAGCAGTCACTTCAAACTCCCAAAGTTATAGCCCATGTTTTGGACAACTTATAACAAAAATATACTATCGTGTTTTCTCACAATATAGAAAGTTGACATATTGGTTCAGTGAACTGATACAAAGTTCTGGACCTATATTTGGGAATTTCATGTACGTATATGATATATCCGTGCTCCATGAATAAATTATTGATGTAAATAAAGAATGAAAGATTGAAATCCAGGGTATAAACTTTTTAAATTTACATGTATAACATTTTGAGTTCAGTTGACTCAAAATATTGATTTTGTTTAAAGGTGATCATGCATTTAAGACTGTCAACACTATTTACAGTAATATCGCCAAGGTTATTGTGTTGTTGTACTTTCAAAGATAGTGTAGTCTGTTCAAGGTATTTTTTTTTATCTTTTGCACAATTATTTGGAAAGCAGCCACAATAAGAGATACAGTCAAAATTTCATTGCTAAGACCTAAAAAAAACCTAATATAATTACATTCAAGTATTCATACGCCAGCTCATGGGCTTTTCTGTTATAACCTCTAAAATGATATATCATTACCTATAAAATAACACTAATATTATTGTGAAATATATCAATCACATAAAAAATATATCTGTTTGTTTAAAATACCATTCTTATTATTTTATTTAGATTTGATAAGTGATATAATTGAATTCACGGACATTGATAAAATCGCTAACTCATGAATGTGTCGTTCGAGCGTAGCCACGCACATTTAATGCGCAGAAGGCAATTCAGATCCAAACAGCTTGGAATTCCACCCCTCCCCCACCTTAGCCAGACTACCAAAGGCAAGAGTAGTTGACGCCTCCTTCTGTGTGTACTAGACTCATCCGTCAGGGAGTTAGGACACGGCATAAGAAACACCCTAAAGGTGTTTCTCACCTAGGTACCCCTATTGGTAGCCAACACTCGACCATGGTAATCCCCTGGCTTCAGGGGCACTGGAAACTTTCACGAAGTGACGGGGAAGGTGTGGAAAGGACAAGAGGCTCCTCAAATAAAAAGGGGAGCCATAGGCGCTAGATAGCCATAAACTGTTTTAAGAGGGTTTTTTAAATTTCCATTTAGCACTTTTCAATATGCATTTCTCTATAATAATACAGGTTGTTTTGCTTGCTCGTCGGACCCTGAATTTCCCATTTAACTTCCAAACTAATGGTCTTAATTGGTGCATGAGAAGTACTCAGGTTTCGAGAACGAGCGAAACACCCTCTATAATATTAAAGTATCAACATGGTAGCAAGGACAGTTTGGAAAATTAAAACTTATTTGATCACAAAATAAATTAGAAAAAAAAAGTATTGTTGACAGTATTTAAATGCATTGTTAATATCTAATAAAAGAGATAGCCACATTTTATTTGACTTGGCTTATATGGTAATATTCACAAATTTAAAAAAAATTACACCTGGACGCGGGAATTTAACCCGGGATCACTAAGCTTGTAGCCAGGTACCGCTATTTCACAAGGCCGGATTCTAATCCCAGTAACAGACTGATGTTAATAAAAAATATACACTGATTCAGAATGTCATGAAACGTCATCAAAACCTTCAGTTTTTTATATATCACAATAATTATAGGGGTCGCGAGAAAAGTAAAAATTAAGTAGATAAGAAATGATCTAATTTTCAAGGACTTTAACGTGAAATATCACCGTTTTATATGAAGGTTGTAAATATTAGCCTTTCTCAAACAAATAAAGTCTGTTTTTATCAGGGTTAATAAAGGAAATTAAAATATAATAAAGGATTGAGCTAAGGCTTTTAAAGTTTCAGAACTATAACTAGAGAAACTTTAGTAAATACTGAATTGTGAGGATATTTGCCGTTAGGTCGGTGGAGCCTTCAAAAGAAGACCAAAGTTTATTTTATCATGCTTTTTTAACAAAAGTTACAAAATATATTTTCTTAACTTTCATATTACGGTTAAGCCACAAACATAGAGTTTAACAATGAATAAAACATATGTATTTGAAATATTTTTCAAATAATAATTTGTTTTCTTTCTTTTTACCGTCTTCATAATTTACATGAGTACAAACGTTTATCATTTGTTGACGTTTCTAAGCGTATCCAAAATAATGATACAAAATTAAATTCACTACTTATGTATTTTTCCATACCACGTCTTACTACCCTTTCAGTAAATTTGCATTCAATTACATAAATGGGGTAGGAATAAGGGAGGTAGATTTTAGAAGATTTGTGTCAGGATTTGCTTGAGGAATATTTGGAAATATAATTAAGGGCGTGCATCACATACCAACCAACTCTGTGGTATAGTCGGCTATAAATCGTAGATTTACACAAACACTATTACACGTGGATCATTTTTGATTAAATATTAATGTAGAGTTAATAGAAATTTCTAATACTCAACAGTGTTGAATTATTAAATGCTATTTGGTTAAAAACTGCATTTAAAATGCCGTTTTTGAGAATTTTACAATTGCCTTACAAATAAGCATCGTGCACAAATCTTCATTCTGGATATACTGTAGGTATTAAGAAGAAACTTTGTCACTTTGTCCCCCATCGTCACCGCGGGAAATGTCGAGTAATTATTCAAGCACTGCACACATTTCTGGCACTTCGTCATACCTTGCGCTAGCTGGAAGATGAGTTGGGTTTGCTATTATGCACGCTATGTAGTTGAACTAATCTAATAATAAGTGATCCCAGAATTAAACCTTAGCCTATACATCCTAATCAAAACAGACTAGATGATTAAATTAGTTTAAAAATGACAACCTGGATATGGGGATGCTAGCCAGGACCAGTTTGTCACTTTTAACATAGTTGAGATTAATTCAGCTATTAGGACTGATCCTGTGGATAACCATCAGGTTACAGTTTGTAACACACACGAATT
>CABFOW010007015.1:2572-27243 GCA_902141385.1 Timema californicum | reverse complement strand
CTACTACTACTACTCCCCCACTCCCAGACCCACTTCCCCTCCTTATAACCCACTCGTCTCTTAACTCACTATATTTTGAAGTATAATAGGATCTAGGTGCCACTTCTACAATTTAACTCCTCCTCCCCTTCCTCCTGGAAGATTTTCATCTCCAACAGTACCACTTTAGCACCCAAGAGGGACGCCTACGGACATACATCCACTAACAAAGAAAAAAAAGTTTGTTTTAAGGGCTTTATATCTCTCATTAAAGTGTGTACAAAAAGTTTATAATCACCCTGTATAATAAAAACAATGGAGACTCGTTATCCTTATCCTATTCTAAGGTTTATTAAGCCACCAGAAGAAGGTCAAGGCGTTCTTCGCGTTAGATAGATAATGGCGACACCCGATTCGAGCTATTAGCGATATCAGAATTATTTCCGTCACACCTGCTCTTGACTCCGACTCGCCAGGATGTCTGAACGTGTCTAGAGATAACCGCACAGCTGTAGATAGAGGCAGCGTCTGAGCGTGTCTGGTGATATTTCTTATCGCGATGGACCGTTTAGTGCAAGTGTTTTTACCGCTGGTTGTGGCGGTCCTGATGCTGCTCAGAATGGACGCCGACGCTCAAGGAGTAGGTTAGTATTACTATTATTATCACTATTATTATACAGGAGTTCACAAAGATTGTACTCCAAAGAGTTTACAGCCGAACAAGCTTTAGTTTTTTGTCTCGATTTTTGCACCGCGTATCAACACCCATTTCGGATATCCATGTATTTAAGCATATGAAACAAGGATGAGGAAGGTGATTTATAGAACATACACTAATGTAGCTAAATCTCATGGGGGTGTAGTCAAACACCCCCTCTACACAAGGCAACGCGAGTGCCGACAGTGACGTCATTGATAGCTGGCAATAGATAACACTTTCAAAGGTTCAACGACTCTCTTGACACCCAGTAGTGCAGTAATGTGCTAGGTAAGGCAGAGAGTTGCTTGCAAACAGCGAGGCGCGTGTTATCGGCTTGCATGTATGTAGTTTTAATGTCGTTATAAATTGTTATTTCTCTAATGTAGTCAGTGGCGTACTAAGGGGGAGTTGACAAGAGGGGCGGTCCGTCCAGGGTTACAGTAGAGAAGGGGATGCCTTTGGGAGAGTTGAAATACCTGTACAAGTTAACAAACTAAGATAAAAAAAAATCCGGACTAAGAAACAAAATTTCCTAAGTAAAATCTCAAGATGCAGTGTGAGCATGGCAGGTTGCTGGTAAGATGTTGTTTTACAGGAACTTCCAATTTGGAAATAACAAAATTGGGCTAAGATCAATCTTATTGGGATTCTTCCCTGTTGCCGGGAAGACTGCTGCAGAGGATATCTTGAGTTATCTGGAGAGAGATGATCTGGACATAAGCCTGTGCCGTGGTCAAGGGTATTTCAACGCCACAAATATGACTGGGTTGCATGCTGGTGTTCTGTCATAAGATCAGAGAGAGTAATCCAAAGGCTTTGTTTGAGCGTTGTGCAAATCATCCTCTGAATCTTTGGGGAGTGCATTTATTTGGAACCACTTCTATATGTGTGAACTTTTCTTTTTAATTTGGAAATAATCTTAGCCCCCTTCTCAGTCTCACCTAATCGATGGGAAACTCTGAGTGTAAATGTAAGAATGACTGGCAAAAGATTTTCTCAGACAAGATTGCGTGTTCATTATGACGTTGTGAAACCAGTGAAGGCAAATTCTGACCTGACCTCAACCCTTGAAATTTTGTGCGATCCGACTGTTTGACTGTTTGCTGTAGGTTATTTCCCTTTTTTTAGCTACTTTTCTTTCTGGTGAGAAGTTTTAGATGAAATTAATCCTTGATTGACCGAGACATCGATGGGATGATAATGTGAAAATATATTTTAAGGAGGTTGTGTTTCAGGCTACGATTTGAATGGAGGTGCCTCAAGATAGGGTTGAATGGTGAGCTTACGCTCTGCCGGCCATAAACTTCAGAGTTCCTTAATATAAGGCGAGAGAGCTAGTTATATAGGTGGTATAAAATATAAACGTGAAAGTTCATAAAGTGTTTATTTTATCAGATAGACGTAATCCTATATTTTTATTAGATGAGGTTTAGTTATCTGGATTTCTAAAACAATATAGTCTCCTTATTTCTGATGCAGCACCTATTTAGAAGCCCTACTACAGCACTGGGATAGATTGGTCCAAGCAAAGAGGTTCCGAGAAATAACGTATTAATAGCGTATATCGCATTCCCATCAACTCTGTGATGCATTCGGCTAGAAATCGTAAATTTACACCAACACTATTGCACGGGAATCATTTCTGATTGAACATTAATGGAGATAAAGAGCTAATATAAGTTCCTAATAGTGAACATTGTTGAAATATTAAATTAGATTTTAAAGAAAACTGCATTGAATAGGCGGTTGTAGACCATTTTAGAATGTCTTCACAGATAAGCACTGTCCACAAATCTTCATTCTGTCATAACAGGGACATACTGTAGTTATTAACAAGAAACTTTGTCGCTTTGTCCCCCATCGTCACCGCGGGAAATGTCGAGTAATCGTTCAAATACGACTGTACTGCACACATTTCTGGGATATCGTAGTTCTTTTCTTTACTCTTTTACTCCCATAATACCTCGCGCGAGCCGGGAGTTGAGTTGGGCCTAATATGATGAACGCTCTTTAGTTTAATAAATATTGAGCTAGCTATGTTTTAATATATTATGTAAATAAGTCGAGGCTATAAAGTTGCTGATGTTGTCCAAATACAATAATTCATTGTAGTATCTAAACACTGTATCGACAATCTGTCTTATAACGTTTCAGGCTAAGTACTGTTCCTCTGTTTCAGCGGACTGGGCTAGAGTACTTATCATGTATCCAAGCATTCTAGTGCTTTTCCTGGTTTGCCTCATTGTCATCGACAGCGATGGATGGCACCCCAAATGAACATCACTCGAGAATATCTGTAGTCTCTCAAGACAGCATTCAAGAGACAATCTACAAATATACGATGGAATATTTAAGGCCTACTCGACCTCTTTTTAATCCCCTGAAGAATCGTCTTCTATCGGAAAATGTGGTATCTAGTTGGAACCTTTGGCATTGTGCGCCGAATACATGGGAACAGCTTGGCGCTCGTGGTTTTCCATCGTGATTCGTGAAATAAAATATAAATCGAACAATCATTTAAGCCTTACCTACCACCCGGTCATGCGTACTGATGTGGCTCTTCCTTGAATGTTTTCTCACTCTCCTTCCACGCCAATGCATGTACGCTTCATCTCAACTACAGTTTCCTCCTCCTTTCCACTTCATTGTGAATATGAGGGGTCCGAGTGCTGGTACGACATGGAGCAGATACACAAGTCCTTAAGGTACAAACCAAAGTGAGAATCCGAGAAATCGATGTTATTTGAGAAAAGAGTGAATTGAATCATAGAAACGTGTAATTTTCTTCAAAGTAGAGTGTTTTTGTAATGTTGGAAAAATTGATTTAGAAAGACATAGATATAATTTTGTATAGCTAAAAATAACCAGCCCCATGATATAGATGTTAGAGACCCTGGCTGCTGACCAAGAGGTCCCGGGTTCGATTACCGGCTTGTAATGGTGGATTTTCCTCGAAAGGGGAATAATTCCCATGTTTCTCGGGGTTCGGTTAATTAGGTTTAAGTTAGGTTAAGATCTTTATTGTTTACACTCCTTTATATTGACAACCATCACCTCATCTCATCGGGACATGGAAAGATCCTCCACGGAAAGGATGTACGATTAGTACATTTGGGCGTCCCCCGAACAACGGTACATTAGTACTGGTTATTATTTCCGCAAACTGAGCTAAAGATTGAAATAACCCAGGCACACCATTATTTAACTATCGATAAGACTATTAACACCCTTGGTTAAAAGTGACAGCGGCAAAACGGATTACTTGGCGTATGAATACATGAAAATGTACCTACTGACGTCAAAAACTGTGGGATGTCTATTAATTTAAAACCAGCTACATCCTCATTTGTCTTATCTAAAATGTGTGAAAGATTTCTGTCCCAGTTTGTTCCAGAGTGTGGAGACTTTGGTTAAAATCCCGGTTAGATCATATTTATTAGTGCAAATAATGTGTACGATTTGGAGCTTACTAGAAACATGTCCCTGGAAACTAATATATAACTCCATTTGTGTCGTGTGAATTTAAAAAATATTTTTTTATAAGAATCATGGTTATCACATTAATAATAAGTATTTATTAGTTGACCGGTCACCAAAATCTTGCCGGAGGGTCCGTGACTCTCGGTAAGAAATACAGTGTTGTCCACGATGTAATGACGTGTGAGGGACGAGTAATATTACCGCTTACAAATAAAACCATCAACATTAAAATAAAAAAATAAAAAAGTGGCATATATTTTATTTGAGTGCAAATTGTTGTATAGTTAATGTAACTAGGTAATATTTTACAAATAAAATAAGTTAAATGTTGCCAATGTATCACTGTTTTAAAACTATGTATTCATTAATATGTAGTCCGGCACCTTAATTCAATGGATAGAGTGTATTTCTGCCGAGCTAAGGGTCACCACGTTCGATTCCTGGCATGGGTGAAAAATTTATCATTTGTGAAATGTGGGTTTACCCTAATACCCCTTCATATTGATGAATTAACGGCCAAGGGTTGGATATTGTGTATGTTATAGATTTAAGTTAGTTACCAAGTCGTGTGCTGATATAATCAGTCTCTTCAGAAATTGCATACCTCAAATAAATTAAAAAGAAAATGTTATTAATAAGTTGGGTTATTTCAGTAATATATTCGTTCACGTTCCCACCCCCCTCCCCCCCTCCTGTAGGTCAGAGATTGGTAAATAGTCGATCGTGATCGATCGGTCGATGACGTAAGAAAACTATACTGTCATTAAAAGTCAATCTTTGAATCGTCTAAAATCATAAATGTATCAACGTTCAATTAATATTTGAGTGTAACCGAAATAATCATGGTCGGTCATAATCTGTAATGTTTTATAGAAGAATTAAATAGTTTAATATGAAAATGTAGATTCTATTTATTCTATAATGATAATTTCTCACCACCTTTGTAGTCTATTGGTCAGAGTTCCTGGCTACAGATCCAGAGGTCCCGGATTCGATCCCCGACGCTTCCAGAGTTTCTGTGAACCAGTGGATCTAGAGCGGTGTCACCTCAGCCTCGTGATGACAAATGAAGAGCTACTTGAGATAAATAGTAGCGGCTCGGATCTGGAAAACTGAGATTAACGGCCACAAGGTTCGTTGTACTGACCACATGACACCCTCTACCCACATAATTCGGTACTATAAACGCCAACTGATGGTGGATGCTCGGTTGGAATGGCTCAATTATGGGCTGATGGCATAGAGTGTTTTTTTTAATATATATTTTTTTGAAATGTGGAGAAAGATTTAATTTAAGAAATAAGAGGAGAAAATCAAATGACGAGTGAAGAAACAATTAATGCTCGCGAGAAACATTTAGTAAAATTACGTTAATTAGTCAATCGGGATCCGAAAAAAGGTTATTTAAGATGATATAAAATTATCGGGAAGGTTACAACAAATATAGTTTTAATAATACTAATCTATTAAATTGTGATGCCCAAACAAATATTTTTAGTTATATTCTTTAAATTGAAACATTACACCCTTAATGTACATATTTAAACCAGCTATCATGGTTACCAACTCACTTTATTCACACACTAGCGCCCATCAAAGTTTGCACATCGTCATACGCTCCATAGTAGTTGTGACTTATGGCATAGCGTTCCATGTTCGTAGTTATGACGTCGCGTCAGAAGATGGCCATCATGGCGTATAACGTGAAAAATGAAAAGATCCGTGCTCGACCTGCAGGAAGCTCGGTTTGGTAACGCTTTCCCTGACCAGACTAAACAGTATGTTTACAAACAATGAACTGATAATATGTGCGCCAAATTTAAACTAGTACAACATCAATGATGGATTTTCATTAATATAGTTTCGTTGTGAAGGAAGATGTGAGATTATTTAGATCAAAATATTGACATCAAATATTATGTTTAAAAAAAATGACAGTAAATAGAGTCTTTAACTTATATTTAAAACTATAACACAAGCTTTTAGTAATGTATCATTAGGGACTGCTTATATCATCTGTTCTTTTCAGTTAAGTTTTTGAATTTTTTTAAACAAATTTTGTGTATTTGTGTTAATTATTAATAATAATAATAATTATTATTATTATTACTAATATTATTATTTTATTATTATTAGCTCTTGTTACTTATGTTCATTTATGAATAAAATTAAATAGGGATTGATTTACTATAGGCCAATTAATAAAGTTACGTGGCTTTATGCTACCTTTTTTTTTGTGAGAACATAATGCAAACAGTAGAGACAACATCTCATTTGATTTTTCTCGTTTTTAGATGTACACTATTTAACCCAATGTTTATATCATTAGGGGTAATCCATTAGTATACTTAATTATATTAATTGTTCTAATCGTAGCACAAGCCCCTACCACACACAATACCTACCCTTCGTAAAAGGTCTTTGTGTGGAAAACATGCTTATTAATTTATTATGTCAGTGGTTGTATTAGTTAAAATGGCCCGTCTCTTTAGTTAGTTAATTGTGAATACCTAAGAAAAATATAGACAGGTAATATGTTATAGATTTACAGTAGATCTTCATTAATTATTATTCAAGTAACGATGTATTTTTTTTGTAGAAACATTGTAATCTTATTGGCTTAGCTACATTCATCCGATCTGCTATTGTCGTCATTGATCTCTCTTTCACCAAATAGGCCCTAACATAGCGTAATAAAAAAAAATTAAATATAATTATATAGAGGGGTTTATTCCCACCGTAATAAAACTTAATTAAATCAATGTCTGATTCTAATAAACTTATTATACAGTTAGAAGTGTTCCTATTCATTCAAAAATTGCTTTGGAAATAAATGAAAATTCACTGTATAAAGTAGGTCAAAAATTGACTTCACAAAGTTTTGTGGATAAAAGTAAGAGTGGATTTTGGTGTGTGTTAGATTAGATACATTGCTCAATTAACCCTGTGTCTAAAATATTAGTGTCATTACATTCTGATTCACTTAATAGCCACTATGATATGTCAAAACAAATCTCACTCCGTTGCCATTTTTGTTTTCGCACTTCAACTTTATCAGAACCACTTGGTCGAAATCACTCAATAACAGGACGTAACCATGTAAATTGCGAGAACTCGCTTAATATTACCATTCTTTTATATTATAGAGCTCAATGCATGCTCCATAGCATCCCACAACTTGGGTCCACCATATTGGATTTTTCTTTTAAAGTCAATATGCCCCATAGCGTTCATACAAAATTTTTAAGTTGCGTCAGCCAAATTGGATTCACTATTTTGGATTTATCTCATCAAGATGGCATGCTCCATGAAGTTTATTCCAAATTTCGGCTCTATGGGGTATCGGTAAGTTAAATAAGAGCCGAAAGGATAAGCCGACACCACATGGGTTTTATATGCGTGGAAGATCAATTGAATGAAAAATGTATTAACATGTGTCCAAATCTAAACGGATCTTGGAATTCACTAAAAGGCTGAGCGATTAAGTGGGTGATCGTAGAACTATAGTTTGAATAATTTCAACTATATCTTTAACATATTTAAATAATTTATAGTTGGCCAAAGATAACAGATAAACTTCAGTATTTGATCTGTTTTTTAAATCTTAACAAGAGAAATCAGATTTCACGTTAGAGCAATAATTTTAATAAAAAGTTGGTTAGTTAGAAAAGTGAACCGTTTTAAATCCGATAATGGAAGATATTTACAGTACAACTGATCGCACATGGGTATCAAAGGAATTTGATATATATGAATATTTTTCAGAATTTCAAGGTTTGATTCATAAAGATGAGCTCAAGTATAATACTATCAAGCAAAAACCATCTGCAGACAAATATTTAATGCACATCCTATCAATGATGGGGACCCAATTTAATCTACAACAGGAAAATGAATTAGTAAATTTGGTCCACGTTAAGGAACAGTTGCGCGCACCAGGTGTGCCCATTATTTCAAATATTATGGAAATAAAAGCAGGTAAGCACTTTTTATTCCAACCAATTCCCATTCCTGATGAAAGTAGAATTCTCAAGACAGTGAAATACCGCCAAGACAAGAGATTGCCAGAGCGGTATTTTAAGTTTAAAAACGACTCGTGGGCAATACCCCAACCGTCTAGTCACAAGCCTATACAAGATTTGATACCTATGGATGAGATAATGATAAACATTCGGGTATATTTTCCCTTCAAACACATGTTGGGAGAACGAAGCCGTGTACCGGTGAGATGTTCTCAGGAAATATCGGCTCTCGGATTCCACACACTGGCGGAAATTAGGGACCATATTTACTGTAGGAACGATGGACTCGTATGCAAGGAATCCAGCGACAATCCTTGTAGATTGATGACCACGTATGCGAAAGATGTGTACAAGTCGGGTTTCTTCTACATCGGGTCTACGTTCTATAATGACCACCGTCACCCAGACAATATGGACTACAGTGAGGTTATCCGCAAGTGGGCTTCTGAGCCTGGCAAAGGCATTGGGCCATTACATATCGCCAAGATGGAGGAGGTTCAGTTGGCTACCCTGACTTTTCGATTAGGTTATCCGTATGTGTACGTCCATCAGGGAGACTGTGAACATCTCATCATTTTCTCTCAAGCTAATCTGCTCACAAGAAGTAACATTCTTTGTTCGAAAGCCTATCCTCTGACAGTGTCAATGTCTATGCAGAAATGTAGTGTTTGTAACATTTGCGGGATTCATACCTCTAGGTGGATTACCTTCGGACATTCAAACATTCCTAACGAACCTGGCTATTTTTGTGAGAGTTGTTTCATTTCATATAATTATGTAGGAAAGCAAAAAAAATATACATTTAAAGCTTATCCGCTCTTTGAATTAACTTTGGCGGCATCTAAGTTTGCGGTGTCAGCCCTTCCATATGGTAAGCTCAAGAAAAAGTATGATAGAAAAATTAATAAAGCCATTAAAGATTGAAATAATAAGCTTTCTAAAGAGAGATTTCTCATATGCTAATTGTACACTACCAACACCTTCATATTCAATATATGGGCCCTACATAAAGTTATTTTAAGCTTTGAGCCTACATATTACTAAATTTGTCTAAATGAACCCATTACAAACCAAAAATTATTGCAAAGGCATGAAGCAGGCCTAAATATAGTCCTGTGATCTATTTGGATACGAAACAGATGTTTTCTCTTGTGATTCTCAACACTAGAATTACATTTTCATACAGTGCATTTAATGTAAAGATAAAAGAAGGTAGGCTAGCGGCAGATGGAGAAAGACATCTGATTGGCTGAACGTACGACAACACTCAGTACACAAGCCAGAGCAGCGCAGTTGCATATACACAGCTATGTGGAAGAAAAACTTAAGATGTTAAAAATCAGGTCACATTTTGTAACTTCAAATTATAAACAAATCTTTAGAATCAAACACCAATGGCCAATTAATGTCACTACTCTACTTTTTCATTTTAATCATGTTTGTCCGTCTTCCTATTAAAATATAACTGCACTGTGTAGTGGGCGGCGCAAGCAATATCAAAGAGTAATCAAGTTCCTCCAAGTGGCGCTACCTTTTCATTGCACTGAATCACCAATCACTCTTTAAGCTGCGGCAGAAAGGAGCGCGAGTAATTTACAGTTATTATAGCATTACATTTTTTTGCCCAAAATAAATCAAATGTGTCTACAGTAGCAATATAGAGTTTAGTTTTCTGCACATTCTAGTATCAACAGATATTCAAGATTTATTGATACTAGAATGTGCAGTAAACTCAACTCTATATTGCTACTTGAGAAATATTCGATTTATTTTGGGCAAAAAAATGTAATGCTATAAAAACTGTAGGATTACTCGCGCTCCTTTCTGCCGCACCTTAAGAGAAAGGTTGGAGATAAATTATTCCTTGTATTTACATGATGGTTGAATTCTAAAATCTTATTAAAGGTATGCAAATATATTTTTAATAATTCCTTCAGATATTGTATGAAAAGGGATGGATGATGTTTTTTTGTTGGACAATACTAAAGAACAAACATTTGACTATGACATGTCTAAAGCAAACAAAATATATCTATTAGGCTAAACATTTAGTTTAGATTAGGAAGGTCCCAAGTTTGGTTTAATAATGCATTTGTATACAGTGATTGATATCATTTTGTGTCTCTTATTAAGAGTTTTTTTTATAGTTTAAATAATTTTGAAAAAACTTGCAAATATTTTAGATTTTACATGTAATGAAACTCAATAACATGCAGCCCGAGATTGGGGCCGATAGCATCTATATGAATTTATGCTATAATGGTTAGATGTGATTATATATTTTATTAATTAAATGTAAATATCCAACAAAAGGTTATGTTAATTCATAATTTGCTGAATTCCACAAAAATTCAAGTTGTATAAAGAAAATGCTTAAATTTTGTTAATTCTATATAGGCCTATTAGTTGTTGTCAACATCCCTTTTTTTCAACTAATACAAAGCCTACAGCCATGAATAAGGTATCAGTGGATAGGATTTTTTTTTACTAACTTCTGACATTGCATACTCAGTTTACGTTAAAACACATTGTTCAAAATCTAACAATATTTTTGTATCAATTTCCAAAAATAAACTCTTTGCTATTTTCTGTATACACTTTGCTGAGTATTTAATTTCAACAACCCAACAAAAGACAATCTTTTTTCTTTGGGGGGGTTGAAGGTGCAAAAATTTTGCAAGGGTTTACCGGCAAATATATAGACCTATTTAATGCAAAAATGCTGTCAACCCATTTTATGATTAACTTTTCAACCGTGATACTATCTCTCTTCCATAACGAGATTATATCTACCACTATACTTTGGGTACCATTTGTGATTTAATTAAAACTTGCAAAGTGACCAAAAATGACATTTTGTAAACTATGAATTAAATAACTGGTTGTTAGAATTATAGATCTATTTTCTTATAATGTATTCACCAAAAATAAAATGTCATTCTTAGTGTCCCATAGAGAAATGTATCATCACCTTGTTTATAAATATTATGTACTGGTAGTATATATAACCCCATTGATTCAAGTTGATGGTGTACGTTTACAATTTTGTATCATTATTTGTCAAATTTATTTACTAGAATATACTGACAAATATAAATGTTGAATAAATTTTGAACTCTTAGTACATAATAAACTGATATGTAATTTCCATGATTGTTTCTATTGAATTATTTACCTGCTTGGGTTAGACTAGACAGCCAATGACAGGTAGATCGGGGTTTTTCCTAAATTGTTTTCCACTCTCCCTCTACACAAATGTGGGTACACTTTCTCATAATTAACATAATTAGTACATAGGTGTATAGCCCGAAGGGGTAGTAAGACGGAGTGTTAAAAAACCTAAACACATTTTTAAAAGTTTTGTTGTCCATTTGTAAATATTTTTGACACTAATAGCATTTATTTTTGTTACCTCTTAATAATGGGTCAAACTTTGAAGAAATAAGATGTAATGTTTTTCAAAGTTGGTGTAAACTCTTATATGATGTATTCTATAAAATAAAAATATTTATTTTTTTAGAAGAAATATGACAGTGTAATCATCATTCGACATTTCTGTCTCTGCAGAGATCGAAAACAAAACCATTTGGAACAATAAGTCATCAGGTTGGTTGTTGATTCTCAAAGTAAATTTACAACAACAAAATAAATTTATTCAACAATTCAATAAAACAATAAATTACCACATTTTTGTACACACAGAATATTGTCAAAACAATAACTACATCCAACTGGTGTTTCTCTGGTCTCGAGATGGTCATTTAGTTGAAAATAACAGTCTAAGTGTTTTGATTATCACAAAAATTCAAAACTTTAGAGTAACACATTTAAAAAAAAAAAGTCAGTATGTCACAAGAGAGAACATTTCAATTATATGACCATAATATTTATTTGTGGCCATAAAGACTTTGCTCAATAGATATGAGAGAGAGAGAGAGAGAGAGTCAAACAAACTTTCAGCCAGCCTACACTTGACAACGCAACTAACCGCATCAGTTTGAACTTAAAAAAAAACACAATACCTCCTCAAAACACTAACACCAAAGATGTATGGGTGTGTCTATGCATTGTAGCACTAATGAATTATAATGGGGGAATAAATACTACAATGGTGTTGTCGCGCAGTAAAAAAAACTTTTCAACTCTTGGAGCCTAATCAGAACAGTGAAACTTGTGTTTGTACTCCATAGAAAATGTGACTTTAATAAATATAAGTTCAATCACAGAAGTAGGCAAATTGTTTGTTTTATGATTAAAATCCACGAAGTCCATTGTACACTTTATTGTTGGAGCTTTGTTTGAGAATCTTCTTTAATGCTGAAAAGAGAAAAAAATAAACTTAGCATCAATATGAATAAATTGTTGATAAAATTGTTTTGAAGGTTTATTGAATAATCTTATAGAGGCATCTACCAGAATACCTACCGATACAATTTTGTAGTCAGTGGAGACTTTCCCTGTGTTTGTTATTTCAAGATTAATATTTGTGCACAAATTAGGCTACAATCTTTTTGTATCAATATTCAAGAATTTACTAATTTTATCTAAGGCTGGTAAAAAAATAACCAACTTTCATTTGTTGTGTTCACTAATAGTGTAAGGTTTTTAACTTGCCATACATACCTAATCACCCCGTTCCCTTATGGAGTATGCAAGAAAATACGCATAAAGCTCACTATTATTTTGGATTGTTTTCAAAGCGTTCAGAATTTTGTACATGCAATTGATAATAACTTGGTTACCAAGAGTGTTTAGATTGTTTAGCTAAAAATAAAAATAAATTACCTTCTTTATCTTCTTCTGAGAAGTCTGACTTAGGAAACTCTATGTCGAATGTGATATAAAGATTGCCATGAAGGTTATTGTTATCATAGTTAGCCATCCCTTCTCCTTTTTTGCGTATCCGAGCGCCAGGCCACGTGAGTTTGTCCCTCGTCACTTGCACTTTATGTCCATCTAAGTGCTCTATCTCCATAGTGAATCCCAAGAGTGCGTCCTGCAGTGATACAGTTATGTTGGTGTACAAGTCATCTTCACGGCGCTCAAACACTGCATGAGGTAATGTCTTTATCCTCAAGATTAAGTCTCCGGGGTCCCCGTCCAAGTGGGGTTCGCCCTCCGCGACAAATTTGGTTTCTTGACCGTCTACCATTCCTGGCTCAATTTCAATCTCAAGTGTCCTTTCCTCATTCACGAGTCTGGTAAACAACAAGACAAATAGATGACCTGCACCATTCTTTCAAGTGTCGAGAAAGGAATATTCTCAAAAAACGACAACTAATAAATGTACAATTAAGTATAACAAATTTAAGAAGTCAAAGAAAAAAAACGATATGTAAGAAAATTGAATTTATGTCCCAAATAAATCAATAAATTATGTTTTGATTAAAAATATTTTAATTAAATTAATGTGTGACCTGGCAGTCTTCTGTGCTGGGGTCCGGGGTTCAATCCTCGATCCCGGCATAGTATTATCTGATTGCCAAACCCTTCCTTCACCTCTGACAAGACGTGTATTAATCACAACTTGTGAATGTGGGGAATGCCCAGGCCTCCAACATGGTTCAGATCCCACGTTAAACTGTAAGTGCTCCATTTCATCTCACAATCACTCTACCATTATACATTAGCGTAAGTGCGTATAACCCCAATGGGTAGTAAGACATGGTGCTGCTAATAATAATAATTAAGTTAACAAATTACATGTATCACACCTAAAATTAAACTATGTGCTCCCTGTATTACTACCCATCATGGATGTCCAATCTATTCAGTGGTGGTAACTGATAGTATAAGTTTTGTATTGAAAACATTGGTTGAAAGTCACTGCTGTTGACATTATGTGGAAACAATTATTATTTTCTTAGTAATACTACAATAAGTTAATGATCAAAAGTGTTATAAAACACATCTAATCTCTAAAAAACCAAAATTATTAATAAAAATAACGTTTTTTTATCACAAGGTTGTAGTAAAATGAAATAAATTGTGAAATGAGTAACATGTTAGAAAGTACTCCATGGTATAATTACATATTTTTATTATCTAAAACATTTGTGTGTTAAAATTAATTTTTTTTAAACTTTCAAAGAAGCTTACTTTTCTTGTTTTAAAAAAAATTCTGTGGGTGGGAATTATTCCCTCCTAACAATTTGTTTACCCACTGCTGTGGCTGCATGATCCAACGCGCTAATCTTGCAGTATACTAGACTGCCGATGACTGGTAGATTGACGTTCAAATCTTGGTTGGGTGTATTGAGGGAGGTTTTTCCAAAATGGCTTTCCACTGTCCCTCCACACAAATGCAGATACACTTCCTCTAAATATGAACTTCCTAATCCCTTAAACCATTAGCATAATTAGTACATAAGTTTTTAACCCGAACAAGTAGAAAGACACGGTACTAAAATAAAACTGTGTTTTGTGGTGTAACTTACTTGACATTGGGACACTCATCACAAACTGTTTGTTGCATCATCTGTAAGCGGCCGGGACCTAAATGTCTTGTAACCATCTCTTGGCGACAGTTGCACTTTCTCGTTCCCTTCGCAGCTTTCATCACAGGTTTATTACGAGTTATCTGTAAATAAAATATAATGTATACATTTTATAAGTCTAATAATATTGATTGAATTTAATTAATGTAGTCTAACACAGTAATGTGCAACCCTCGGGGTCGCGACCCAATTTGAGGTCCCTGAATTTGCCGAACCGAAGCCCATCCAAATTGTTTATATTTTTATACTTGTTAACTAGTACAGCTATTAAAAGTTGAGCTCGTAAAATTTATATGTGAACGGCGAGAGTTGGGGTATTTAACGTACACTTTCTAAACTAACTGATTAATCTGTACACGACTATAAACTTATATCTAGAACATACACAACATCCACCCCATACCCCTTGCGGCCGTTAATTGCGCACTATGAAAGGAGAAACCCAAATTTAGCCAATGATTATTTGCAAGTGAGTTTGTGTTATGTTTTAATTATTTGAATAAGCCTGTTGCATCATGGAATACATTAAATAATAATAAACGGTGTGGAAAGGTGCAGGTGTAAGGGAGTTAGGCGTTTGCATTTAAAAAAATGTAATGATGTTTATTTTGCCATAAGTATTTTTCATTTGTATTGTAGAATTGTAGAAAAACTAAAAAAAACATTGAAATGTTCTGGAAAAAAAATGTCATGATTTTGTGTAGGAGCCCTTATTAGTGTAATTAGTACACAGGCTTATAACCTAAATGAGTATATTCCATTCACGATAGGAATTTCTTTCTGAAAGGTCTTTTTTCCTACCAATATCCTAATATATAATATATTTCTGGTAGGGAAAAAGGCCTTTCAGAAAACAATTCCTACCGTGAACAGACTTTACCTAGTAAGATGCAGTGCTAAAAAAACTATCATTTAGTTTGGCCTAAATATTATTTAGCACCGCGTCTTACTACCCGTTCGGGTTATACGCTTTAAGTACTAATTACGCTAATGGAATAGGAATTGGGAAGGTTGAATTAGAGGAAGTGAACCCGCATTTGCGTGGAGGTAAAGTGGAAAACCATTTAGGAAAAACCACCCCCAGTTCACCCGACCGATATTCGAACCTCGATCTCCCCGTCCTCGGCGGTCGAGCTTAACATGATAAGCGCGTTAGCCAACTACGCCACCGAGGCGGGTTTTGGCCTAAAACAGAATTTAAAAAAAATTGATCTACAAATTTCACACCCCACAAAAACAATGGGTTAACCCAACTTTGCTGAAAGATAAGAAGAGAGAAGTATTACTCACCTCTACAAAATTACCACTGTACAACTCCTCCAATGTAACATACAAATCCATTGTTAGATCAGCACCTTTCGGAGTTTCATGTTGATTTGTGGATCCACCCCCGAAAAATCCAAAGTCACCAAAGAAACTAGCAAAAGGGTCTCCTGAATCCATCATTCCATCTTTCTTGAGACATTCTTCACCGCACCGATCATATGTTTTTCGCTTTTCTTCATCAGACAATACTTCGTATGCAGCACCTAAATCTTGGAACTTCTGTGACGCGTTTGGGTCATCTTGATTCTTATCCGGATGGAGTTCTTTGGCTAGTTTACGATATGCTTTCTTAATTTGATTTGTATTTGCATTTCGTTGTACATTTAAAATTGAATAAAAGTCTCGTCTGAAAATTGAGAAATCAGTAGGCCCTATTGTGTGTACTGTAGCTTTATTTATTTTAGAGCTAGAGATAAAAGAATCTTAGTTTGAAGTTATGGTTAACATATATTTTTAATTTTTAAGGAGGCTACTTTTTAAATTTCGTGACAAATGTTTGTAGTTTAAATTTACAAATTTACTTATTTAAAAATAAATTCACATTGCCAAAGACAAATTTCCATATGGTCATTTGTATTTGAGCATTTTACTGCACAGTAAATGTATTTTTAAGTAGGCCTACTACTGTAATTTATATAACATTATCCATCTATGAAGATGTCCGAGTTGGACAGTATAAAAATAGAGTAGTCAGAGATGAAGGCTTGGCGTACTGATGCCAGAGCCCTGGTTTCAAGCTCTATAAAAGTGCTGTTAATGTAATTTAGTGCCTGTTGTACTAGTTTGATTTTTGAATTTTATTTTCATTACTGTACGTTTGGACCAAAATTAATCCAACCCCACTGAGATTTGTGACAAGTACAACTTTAGTGTGTGTTGATACTTAATGAGAAGGGCAGTTGTGGTGAGCACCAATCACAAGTGATCCAAAGAAATTGCGGCACTGCTGTCATAAGTGAGGATTGTGGCTGATGAAGCATGTGTACAAATGATTCAATCTTCTTTCGACCATATCAGAAAAATGCCAATGGAGCTATATATCCAAGTTCACATATAATGAGATAATTAAGCAGATTTTAAATCAACCATGAACTAGTCAGAGGATGTTAAATATATACAATCCCACTTTTTACAAGAGTACATAACCTTCTGTTTAACAGAGCACTGCATGCCAGACATTTACATCACATTAATGGCACAAGCTATAACTCTGTGCTCGGTAAAAACCCTATTAAGAGGAATTATATTAATGTATGTCCATATGCAGTGAAAGGGTGAATCAGAAACCAGATTGTTGCAATATGTCGATAGGTTCCTACTAAATTATGTCTAAGACCGATTTATGCAGCTTAAAATAAAGGTGTTGTATTGCATGTAATTGCATACAGGATTGATGGTGTGATGTTTAGGCTTTACAATTGTAATACAAAATATATATTATGATAATTATCTGTATGATGAATACCTAAATGTTTGTTTTGAGTGTATTTAAATTTTGGTCAATATTTCTTGGCATGACCAATTAATATTTTTTAAAATAACAAAAGTATAATCAAGTGCCTTTCTCTGAGCTAGACCCTTGGGACCTTTCAGAAGATATCTTCTTCTAGACCCCTAATGTTTGTAAACCGAATATTTTTTAAAAATTGCAAATAAATGTGGTTACTATAGTAAATCTAATCTCTGGAATGCGAAAAGTATGTAAATTGTGAAAAATATAATAGAAGTCTAGTCTTACATAGAGGTTAAAACCTAAGAGTTTCATATTAGATTGACTGAATAAATGAAAAAGTATTAGTAGTTATTATTTATTAAATTAATTTAACCCTTTACTTACCCTGCTAATATAGTTATTATACAAAATATATTAATTAAACACAAAATCCACATGCATAGTGAAGCCATTATGATGTCACTTGACAGACACCTGGATGTGTTTGATTTTGATTGGCTTTCACGCTTGGAATTAACATTCTAGGGAAATATAATATGAATTCTCTCAAAATATCAAAACTTTAAAAATATGTATTATTTAGTTACTATAAAATGAAATCGTAATTTAAATTTAAGATTTCTATCATAAGTTTACCAATAAAATCACAAAATATATTTAAAATATATATATTCCATATAGAAAAAAATATTTTTATGGTAAATCTATTTTATGCAGTTGTTGCACTTTATAAAAGTAACGCTTCCATTACTATTGTTATTACTAGTATATGTTCGCGTCGCCTGTCTTTTCGGCTCCATCTCTCAAGTTGGAGTGAGTGTGGCAGGATTTTGGCCGAATAATTAAAGCGCACTACTTTTTTAATTAGGCTTAGCCTATAATCGTTCAAGAAAGTTTTCGCATATGTTAGTTACAGACTTTGAATTTTTTTTCATAAATGTAATATCCAGTTGTCACTCTTATCACAAAAGGTTTTAATTAATTGATTCACATTAGCTAATTACTACTTTATTTTTAAGCATCACGTCTTATTACCCGTTTGGATTTTATATCAGTAATTACTACTTATTATATGACAAAATCAAACCGTGATGTTCTTCGCCATATGAACGCGTATTTTCTATGTGATTATTCTGAGTTAAGCCAATCCAATTCCACTCCTACTTCTTCGTTAGTGTCCAAGGGCTAGTTTCATAGTCAAATTTAGTACACCCCAAGTGCGGCGCTACACTAAGTTCATGACGACACCTACCTAAACTAGAATGGAATGGGCCAGTTTCCTATAAGAGAAGGGCCCATTCCATTCTGGTTTTAGGTAGGTGTCGTCATGTACTTAGTGTAGCGCCGCACTTGAGGCGTACTAAATTTGACTATGAAACTGGCCCCAAGTCTCTATCACATATTATAATGCCATACTCCAAACAAAGTACTGTGCCAGTCTCTTCCTCAATCATTTATTCTTGGAGTAACACAAGTCTCTTATTGTCATTAAATGTGTTGCATATTTCATGATTCGCTAGTCTCACTTGGTTATTTCCTCCCCTATTCCCCCTAGCTCAACTGCAGATCTCTTGGAATTAGCCACCCCTATATCCTCCTACTCACAAGTCAACCCTAACACACGTGTCGCTTAATCCGTCTTAAACAGTGGTCATTGAATTCCAATATGTATCACAACTTGGCGAACCTCTCTTGCTCGGTTTTGTTTGACTCTTCATAGATAATAAGTTGATAATGTTCTCTATGTGTGTTTTTATTTAATATATTTAGGGGAGCTCCTCTCGCAAACTAATATTCGTTAAAAGACCATCCTCGGATCAAGAAGATCAAGACCATCGCTCCCAGGTACTCTCGGATCTCCAGTCAAGACAACCCTCAAGGTAGGCTCTACACAGTACATCTATTTATTAAACCAACGTTCAACTCCCGTCTCTGTTTTAGTGTAACTAAAACTGGTCCTCCGGAATTAAATTACTTTTTTTTGTTAGTCTTAACTACATTAAAGAGACAGATCGCTCATACAAAATGTTACCTTAGCTTTGACATTAAGAGATTTGTATCGCGTATCTGGAGTATTCAGCTTACCAGATACATCAAAACTGAGGTACACTCAATTTCCTTCCCTTCAATTTAATCTTCATCCTATTTCTCTCGTGCCAATGACTATACATTTCGTTTTCATCTTATTAATTTGCATTTCAGCATTTATTTTGTTCAGGTCCTCAGTATTTCCGTCAGTTTACGTTTGTTCTCAGCTAATAGCACATATTTATCAAAGCTACAAATCAAATATTTATATCTACCATAGAGTAATATTTAAAAAAAAATTTAAACGTTTATGTAGACAATTCTTTTTAGTAATTCTTCATTTTTTACAACAATCAAGGAAACAGAGATTATTTATAAAACAAGATCCACTTAATTTACAATATTTAACAAGATTACTACCAGAGTGCAACAATCTACGTCCTGGGTATTTCGAAAATTTACAAAGTTATTTTATTCTAATTCGTAATAATAAACATATTCTTAAAAATAGTTTACAACACTGAATTTTTTGACTGAGCCAGTGTAACAGGGAATGCTAGTTCCTAATGCACTCACTTAAAGCGCTGCTAGTGTACAGCCAAATAGTAAAAAATTAAATAACAGGGATTCACTTCGGCACTCACGTGTCCAGACTTTTTAAATTTATGTTTATGAATGTCAAGTCATGATTATATACAGGTCAGTCTAAATCTGTATACTTAAATAGTGTTTTTATTAACTGATAATAAAACATTACAAAAACATATTTTTATAATAAAGGTGTGATTAACTGAACCTATATATTTTTAATAGCTAAGCAAGAGCAAGTTTGGTATGTATAATGTTTAAATTCAAGCATTTTTTTCCCTTCATTCTGACCTGGCGGTCTAGGGGTAAGGTGTCAGACTTCTATGCTAACGGCCGGGGTTCAATCCCCGGTCCCGGCATAAATTTATCTGATTACCAAACCCTTCTTTCACCTCTGACAAGACATCTTGTGAATGTGGAGAATGCCAGGCCTCCACCGTGGTTCGGATTCCACGTTAAACTGTAGGTCCTCCATTTCATCTCATAATCACCCTTCCATTACACATTAGCGTAAGTGCGTATAACCCGAACGGTTAGTAAGACGCGGTAATAATAATAATAATAATAATAATAATTTTTCCTTCATTCAAATGATTAAAAAGCACAATTTAAAGTCAAAATACAAAGATACCAATAATAAAGAAAAAAGTGGCTGTGTATGTTTTATAAGGGTTCCAAAACACAAACAATTCATTTTAGAAAAATATTTTCACATAATTAACACTATCAAGACACTTATTAAGTTATCAGACACTGTTATAAGTTACGTTGTCAGTGGTCATACCAACATTAAGATGTTTTTTCCACATTTACCTCTTGGATTCCCTTTCAAACCACACTCCTTCAGCACCCATTCATTACTGACCCTGTCCATACGAGTTGTGGGAAGATGTTGTTACAAGTAGACTTCCCCTTCCACAGGAGTTGTGGGAAGATGTTATTACAAGTAGACTTCCCCTTCCACAGGATTGGCTGTTGGGTTCGCTTTAGAATTCAGTTAAGTTTACAAGATGTGTTCTTATATTAAACTAATGTAAACTTTCAATTTCTCGTAATTCCATAGTCCTATAAGTGAGCTCTAGCTCTTTGGATCATGTAATTAATTATCAATTAAATATTTAAAACAAATTGACTACAAGCAGAATTACTTGGCTACCCAGGGCAATGCTTTTCTTTGATTCAAATAGACAGGAAAAAATAATAATTTATTTCTTATGGCCCAGCTTTTTAGTTAATTTTAAAAGAGCTTATCAAAGATTCCAGCTTCAAGGTGCAAATGTTTGTGCACTTGGAGATCAGGGGGCTACTAATTTTAATATTTCAGACCGATTTGTGCGGTAGATATCCCGCAATGCTCATGGCAAACAAACTCTTCATTTTATTAATATAGAATGTATTTTGTTATGAATTACTCTTCAAGGCAATAATATCTTTTTGATAGTGTTTAACAGAAAATGGCCTTGAAAGGTTTAAAAGTTGTGGAGTTGGGGGGCTTAGCTCCAGCTCCTTACTGTGGGATGATACTGGCCGACTTTGGAGCGACAGTTACAAGAATTTCAAAGGTAAAACTAAACATCACAATTTTCAAACACACAATCTTACCAATTCAATACAACCAAATACACTATATAATAGTCGGTAATATTAATTTAATGAAAGGAATGAAAAAATTATTTATTTAGTGTAAATTTTAGTAACGTATGTGACCACAAGAAATACATTAGACCTACCGGTATATGATTTCTTTAGGCTTGATGCACATATAGGTTTAGCAGTATACTTAAAAAATATTTTTTTTTTTTTAAAACACATTAATTTTATATATTCCCACTGAGCTAGTCAGTTCTTGTTAACCAAGTAATTAAGTTTTCTAAAACAAATAACTTAAATTAATTTGTCAGAAAACTATTGTATCGGCCAATAAACTCCATACCTTGCCTTTGAGCTAAGAGAGAGAGAGTGTGTATATAAACATTCAATAGGGCCCAATTCTTAATTCAGAGGCAAGGTATTGAGTTAATTATTCATTGGCTGATAAAATTTGAACTACAAAAACTGGAAATAGTAGAGGAATCTATATGTAGGCCTAGATGTTAATTTCAACTTGTATCTTTGTTACTAAAGTTCATCTTGTAAATATAAAACACCTATAGAGCCTTTTCACATCTATTAAATGTGTTTGCAAGTATTTATTAGTTCTCATTGCTGTTAATGAAAAGATAAAAATCTTAGTAACCAAAAAGAAATAAATAATTAATTTAAATTACCATACATAACATATCATTCCATATCTTTTATTTAACGTAGTTATGCCAGTTATGTGTCTCACTAGCAGAAGAACCCGCTGTTAACACACACACTGAACTGCGTGGTTACCCCAGGCAACACTTTTATTTGCTTAAAACGGACGTTTTAAAAAAATCTCTTCATTTTATATCTTACCAGTACAGCTGTGTTTTTAAATAATTTTTAAAAATCCAGGTTCTAGGTACACATGTTTGTGCCATTGGCTTTTAATTTTAAATTTTGAGCCTTCTGTGTGTGGTAGATATCGCGTGACGCTCATTACAGACAAACAAACTAACTCTTAAAATTGCTAATATTCAACTAACACAAGACACCTGCTTCGGTGGCTGCGTGGTGATCTAACACACTACTATCACAATATACTAAACTGCTGATGATGGGGAGATCAAGGTTCAAATCTCGATCGGGTGTACTGAAGGCGGTTTTCCCCAAATGTTTTTTCCACTCTCCCTCCATGTAAATGTGGGTACACTTCCTCTAAATATGACCTCCCTAATCCCTAAAACCATTAACGTGAATAGTACATAAACCTGAACAGATAATAAGATGCAATCCTAAAAAAAATGTGATGGTTCAAATTTCATAGGGCACAAAGTAAACATAAAAATGTATATTTTAAAATATTCCCGAAACTTACATTCCATAGTAATTATAACAAAGCCATTCTTTTGAATAGATTGGAGAGAGGATAGACTCGGACTCTCTCGCAAATGGAAAGAAAATGATTGCAATTAATTTAAAGAGTCCCAAAGGAGTTGAGATAGTCCGAAAGATATGTAAGAAATCAGACGTACTTATCGATCCATTTAGAGCAGGTGAGATTCTAAACATTGTTTTAAGTTTCATTATGATTTAGTTTAACACTTTATAAATCATAATAAATATTTTTGAATACTCACAAACTGGCAATATATTTCTAGGTGTTATGGAAAAATTGTCACTTGGACCAAATGTTTTACTTGAAGACAACAAGAAACTAATCTACGCCAGACTAACCGGTTTTGGTCAGTCGGGATGTTACTCTACTATGGCTGGCCATGATATCAATTATGTATCTGTTACAGGTAAATATGACTTATGTCACCCATGGGGGGGGGGGGGGGGGGCTTGAGGGAGCTCCAGCCCCTATACCGTAATTTGAGAATGCCCTAAGATCTATGCAGATCCGAAGAGAAAATCAAATGGGGGGAGGGGGAATGACCAGCTAAACATTGTGAGTAAAGAACATATCACATGATCAGAAATAATCTACATATCAATCACCACATGCATTTATTTAATAGGAGTGGGCTATCGTTCATGTAGATTTAACCCCTTTTCCGTTTTTTCAGTGCCAGTATTTCTTCGTAAGAATATAATGGTAAAAAAAATTGCCTCCGCGGTTCGGGGAACCTCTCCCCATTCACAATCCTGTGAAGACTAAAGCCTATTATACTGCTACCCTTGTACATGCAGACAAGTCAAAAGGATAGATCATAAATGCAGGGAATTACTGATTGAGGACATTACAAGTCTAGAATATATGAACACAAATTGTTTGATCCATTAACGTTATTAAGTCACCATGTATTATAAGCTTATATTTAGATTAAAGATTTGAATGTGTTGAATTGATGATACTTTTTGTTCCTGTGAAGTGGCTATATAATTTGACTAAGAAATCCAGCATCTTAGCTAAGTTTCCGTCTAATAGAATCAGCACACGAGCTAAGTTCCTGTCTAACAGAACTAGCCCCCTATCTAAGTTCCTGTGTAATAGAACTAACGTGCCAGCTAAGTTCCTCATTAAGAGTACATTATATAGACAAACCTCTCGTGTAGCAAACTTTGGCCGATATACTAATTCATTATTAAGTAACATACTGCTGGGAATAAAAAGATTGTAAATTGAATTTTGGTAATCTGAATTGACTAAACATTGTTACTATAGGGTTGTTGTCATTACTTGGTAGAAGTAACGAAAAACCAGCTGTACCAGCTAATTTAATAGCGGACTTTGGTGGTGGTGGCCTTATGTGTGCCTTTGGAATATTGGCAGCGCTGCACGAACGCACCTTCTCTGGCCAAGGTCAGGTCATAGATGCCAATATGGTGGAGGGATCCGCTTACTTGGGCAGTTGGATCTACCGCTCACAGAATATGCCCTTTTGGGGACAGCCACGTGGACAAAATATGTAAGTCTAATGAAAACTAAAAATGGTAATATCTTATTTCAGGGAATATGTAACTTATCAATATGAAACCTAACTTTTAAACAAATCAAAATCAGCCAGAAATTGAAGAGGGGGGGG
>CABFOW010007013.1:0-27271 GCA_902141385.1 Timema californicum | reverse complement strand
TAGGTAAATAGTTCCCAGAACAATCGTTACATGCCTGTCTGGGCTATTGTCCTCATGAAGAGATAGTTCCCCAAACAATCGCCACATGTCTGTTTGGGCTATTGTCCCCATAAGGAGAAGGTTCCTCCAACATTCACGACACGAAAGTTGAGGATCAGTTGTCAAATTGTTTAAATGTACTCTTGATTCCAAAGAGGGGCGTTTATACTCGGCCAGATACACTGGGGAGGGATTTTTACTATCTCTAGACGAATGATGGCGTGTTAAATTCAAATTCACTCTCTCTCATCTTTCCTTTACCTTAAATTAAATAAGAAGAGTTAAGAAAATACAATTCGTTAAAAACATTACTAGAAACAAATATTAGATGAGTAAAAAGAAATAATTGCGCTGGTATACAAAAGGTTAGGAACAGTCATAATATTTCAAAATGTATAAACAAGCCAAACCAATAACAGTATGTATGATATTATTTTAAGGGGGAACTCCTACAAATTTCTAACATTAAGTGTATTACAAACATTCTTAAATCTGATGGTAGCTATTATTTAATAGCTTTGTTTATTTGTCTCATATTAAAATAAAAGTTGTTCGTTTCAACAAAATGGATTTCGTTTTTGTAAATACAACCATAAAAAAGATATAAATTACTAACTTCAACTGTTTTAAATAATTCTTATGATTTTTCTTCCGTGGTTATGCCCAAAATATGGTTTTCAAAAATTTGATGTCTCGTTTTTCAAAAACATAGTTTCTTTGGATATTTTATGAATAGTCTGGAATTTAAAAAAAATATGTGTGTGTGTGTCTTTTAAACGATGATTTGAACAAGGGTCATATTTACAAAACTATATTTATCAATTTAAAATAAACTTATTGAGATATGTAAACTATTATTATTTAACCCCTCCATATTTTAATACCTTTTCACTTGAACAATTTTCTGAAACCTCACATCAAGTGTATTTTATAAAACGGAATATCCTTGACTTTTAATTTGAGTCTGCCACCAAGTTGTTGTGTATCTCTATTGAAGCCATTTCCTCCACCGCTCAGCGACCCGATAGCTTTCCTCGCAGTGCCACGAGCAGTGGCGACTCGTAGCTAAATTACTGGGGGTGCTGCTTCATCACGATGCATCGTTTGGGTAATTATTATTATTATTATTATTATTAGCACCGCGTCTTACTACCCGTTCGGGTTGTACGCACTTACGCTAATGTGTAATGGTTACGCTAATGTGTAATGGTAGGGTGAATGTGAGATGTAATGGAGGACCTACAGTTTAACGTGGAATCCGAACCACGGTGGAGACCTGGCATTGTTTGGGTAATTGCCCGGTGGATACGTTGTCCAGTGATTTTCCTTGCAAACCCGTAGGAATAGTGAGTGTTTTTACTTCCAAGCGAGTGATGGGATACCTACGTGACTGACGTTTAATGTCTTGGCATGTTCCAACAGTATAGAAGGTGCTACTTTGACATGTTCGCACTAGAAGGCCCGCTTCAACGATGTGAACCTTAAAGTGAGGGAGTTCAGGGACAGCCATAAGACTAAACCCGTCTCTGGGACGGACCAACCTGACTCTGAGTTCAGTGGCGTTCAAAAGGTATTTCTCTTGGCTAAACACTTAACCGTGTAGATACCACAAAAGGTCCACCGTCTTACTTTTTGCGGTGAGGCTGCTACGGGCCTCAAATCTCTTGTTGCCGGCGTGAGCCTCCTCAAAGTTTCCGGGGCTTTCTGTGAACCACAGACCACAAGTCAAATGTGTTCTTTTGGCGTCACTGTTGTAATTGAGCAGCGTCTCCATGTACGATCTATAGGCATACGTGTTACTGGGCGGTTAGACTAGTTTTTGGTTTATAAACACATCCACCTGTGTTAATAGCGAAAGCAACCAGTTGTTGACAGAAACGATTTTATTCACCTCTGTAAAAGCGCCACCGTCGGGTTTCATGATGGCCACCCTAAGATAGAGCATAGTCTGTGAAATATCGATATAGAACTCGCCTTGTCCAGTAACCATAAATTCGATAGGCGAATCATCCGTGAAGGAAGAGACAGGTTTGTACTGGAGCAATTGCACACTTTCAAGACTGGTTTGCGTGGGTGGAACGGAAAAGAGATCGAGTTCACTGCTGGCACACTCGCAGGATTGGGAGTGTACAAATGCCATTTCAACTGAAAATATCTACCGCTTCTTTCTTGGCCTTTTTACGTTGGGCAACGACAGAAGACTGACGTCGGTGCTTCTTACGATGCTCGTTATAGGCTGAGCCGGTCATCAGTGTGTCGAACTTCTGCTCCGCCTTACGTTTCAGGTTTGTTCCAGTCTCACTGACACGCTGCCGTAGAGCCTCTTTGAAAGGACTACGCTGAATGGCAACGTCGGAGAGCAAGTCTATACCCGGATAAAGCGCTTGTTTTACAATGGCTTTAGCGCCGCTTCTCAGCAACGGTACGACGCTCTTGAAAAGATCGCTGAAAAAACTCCTTATCCCGTCCCCGCGTTAGTAGGGTACACCGTGGTAGATTGAAGATATTAGTGTTCCAGCCTGGTTGACGTAGTATCTTTGGTAGGGACAGTTCATGTTGAGCAGCGTCAAAAATGAAGTTTCACGCACACTTTTCCAAACTCGAATAGTACAGGTTCACCAATGTCTGTTCTTATATTGATATCCTGGCTATCAATTTCCCTTCTAAGTACGGGAACGTAGTGCAACGGATCATAGCTAACCCTCTTATATATGCCGTAGATATAGTTTATGTTGTTGATACCAACGATACGTAAAAGTGTTGCCACAATGTCACCCACGGGCTGAGGATCGACGATATCCGTGTGTATGTACATTTGCGAGGGCAAGCCTAGTAAAATATTGGCGGCGTACGGTGACTTTGGGACTTTGATCAGATTAGTCTGAGGATCAAAACCGAGCTGTAGACTTAGTTGACTTGGTATAGATAGCAGCTGTATATTTGGTGACGAAGAAACAACGTCCACTTTTTCTTGGGGTTTTGTGTACTTGAATACAGCTCCGGAATCCCCTTTAAACGCCTCTACTTCGTTTAGGTCTTTGATCAATTCATGGATAGTGCTGTAGTTTCCAGCAGGGATATGATCCTTGAATATTTGTATTGCGCCGTTAGCGTCCACCCAGTTGTACCATACAATATTTTGGCACTTGGGTACGGTGGTGAAAGAACACAAATATTGTAATTTGGCGAGAGTGACATCCCACTGGCCTTCGAGTGTAAGATGGTAGGGTAGTTGCGTGGTGAAATTCGCGAGGGTATTTTTCGGGAAATATCGCATAGAGCTGTTGCTTGGTAAAGTGATGTAAAACTGATCCTTTATGATAATTATTCAAAGGAACTCTTAATAAAAGCAGTATACAAAAGGATCTAAATAAAAAATGAAAAGTTAATAAGTAAGATGAAATAAGAGATAAAAGTTAAAAAGACATCATGGAAATTAATTTACCAAAAAACATATTGAGTGTTTAAGACAAGAAGCTTTAAAACAATTAAAAATATAGATAATAAGGAGTCAGAATATAATATATGATTATATCAATATAGAAGAGAAGATGGATTGAACGACAGAATAATAGTAAGACTATTAATAATAAAAACTTTTTAACGATCATATTAAGGAGTGTGAAATAGAGTAGAAAATAAGAAACAATTAAATGGGGTAAAATACAGGAAACACATTAAAATTAAGACAAGAATACAATACAAATGAAAAATCACATACTATAAGGTTACAGGTTAAAAGATTAAAACATTATATAAAGAAAAATATATTAAGTATATTAATGAATTAAAAATAATTAACAGTTTAAGGTAATAATGTTGATAAATTAACTGTTGTCTTAAGAAGAGTTAAAACTGTAATCAATGAAAGTGAACAGGGAATATTATGCAGAAAATTAATTTAATAGAGGTTAGTGAAGTTATTTATAAGAGTATAACTTGGAAGAAAGAAACGAACTATATAGAATAGTGAAATAAATGTTATATAGAAAGTTGTTGAATATATAAACGTTCCTTAGCTGATATTTAATTCCACTCCTTAAGCCTTGAACGCCAAAAGTTAGGTTGACTTGACTAAATGTTTCAACGTACAAACGTCATCTTCAGGTCTGAGGAAAACCAATGTAAATTTAGGGTAAAGTATAAGGACGAAAATTAAGAAATCAAAGGGGAATCAGACGATAAGCAAAAATAAAATAAATTAATAATTAATAATTAGTTGAAGGAGAATAAAGCTAACCTTAAAGAACCAGGTTAAAGAAATAAGCAAAAGGAGAGAAAGTTATAGATTAATATTTATAAGTAGATTAATAAAAATAAACAATCAAGCTTACCTTTAAATTAGGGTTGGATGTTATCCCTGTCACTCCAAAAATGTAATAGTTTGAATAGAAATTATTAGTTAAAATTACAGCTTAGGGAAAGAATAATCCAGAAGATATGAGTACCAACATGAAAAAAAGCAAATAAATAAGGAGATAAATGTAACGCTAGGGTATCAGTAGAAATGTAGCAGAAATGGATCGACAGATAAAGAAGAGAGATGGAAAAAAAGGGAAGGAAACAGGTTCAAATCTTCACGACCTGGCCCGGTCAGGTCTCAGCTACAATGGTAGGGCGGCAGCGGAGAAACGGGATAGGAGAAAGGTTAAGATTGAATAAATGGTGGAAGATATTGGTTTGTATTGATTAAAGTTTGGTTTTAAAACTTTGTTTGTTCGTTGAGGATAGTATTATGATAGAAACTTGCATTGTATATATATGGAAATTTTCGGCAATATTCATTTTATTACCTTTGGTGGAAGGTAGAGGAGTTTCATACATTGATTGATAGGGGTGGGTTTATGGCCTGAAATTTTTTAATGCTCAGCAAATTTTGATTTAGTCTTCTTATATTTAAAGTCACTCAGGTGCTCAAAATACCGTTTAGAAAGTGCCTGGCCAGTTTTTCCAATGTAGGCAGCGTTACAGTCACAGGTTAATGTGTAAATCCCACTTTTCCTATAGATGTTGTGAGTATTGAGGTTGGAATTAGATAAGTGCTTTTTGACTGTGTTGTTGGTTTCGAAGGCAATCGTGATGTGATGCCTCTGTGGAATTGTGGAGATTTTAATAACTTCTTGGCCTGTGAAATTCATTTTAACCCATTTGGGTTTAGTAAGGTTATCAGAAATATTTGTAAAATTGGATTTGGGACTCATTTGGGCTTTTTGTTTCAGAAGAATATTATAGATAACAGAGTGAGGGTAACCATTAGCAGTGGAAATTTGTTTAATGATATTAAGTTCATTAGTATGTTTTAATGGTTCTTGTAATAAACACTAAATATATTTTTTGGTAAATTAATTTCCATGTTGTCTTATTAACTTTTACCTCTTATTTAATATTACTTATTATCTTATCATTTTTTAATTAGATCCTTTTGTATACTGCTTTTATTAGGCGTTCCTTTGAATACTTATTATTATAATTCTCCTTACTAAATTACTATGAACATAACTAATATGATCCTTTATGGTAAGGCGCTGATGTAACTGGAAGGAATATAAGAATTAAACTGGGTGAGGTAACCTTTCCACTACACGTACACTTTCTTTCTGACGCCCTTACCCTTGACACGTAGTATTTTATCCACTTTAAAAGTTTCGGGAAGACGTAAGCGTTGCAAATCGGGTTCGTAAAACATTCCCTCCACCTCCTCACCGTAAAGATCGGTCAGCCTGCAGACGACTGGTTGTAGCAACACGATACGGCTGACTGAAAATTTCTTCGCTCCAATTGCTTTCGTAAACCCTTTTCAAACAGTATTTTGGATTTGCTAATACGCATCATGTGACCAAATTTAATTTTTAGCTTACTATTCGAGTTTGGATGCCGTTTGCCTTACAGATTACCTTTGACTGGAAGCACACTGGTTTCTGAAACGTCGGCAGGCACCATATTGATACTGAAATGTTTTGCGCCGTTGTAACCGTCGAGAAGTTCTTGTAGGACGTCCACATACCGATAAGTATTATTTTTGGTAAAGTAACGCCACATGCGCCCTTTCAGAGTTATATTAAATCGTTCCACGATGCTTTCTTTCCTTCACGTCCGGATTATAAGTGGTGTAATAATGAACGCCTTCTTGCTTGATAAATTTCCGAACTATACGTGCCGTGAAATCTGTCCCCTTGTCCGTTTGTAAACTTAGAGGCTTACGGCCCTTTTGTTTGAAAATGTCCCGAAAGGCGTCTCTCACGACGCTCCCCATCTTGGATGGAAGCGTCCTCCCCCAGACCATCTTGCTAAACACGTCAATGACGGTGAGCAAGTACATTGCACTGTCGTTGTATTTTCAAAACTTCGCATATCGTTGAGATCGGCTTGCCAGAGATCATCAATGTTTGACACCACGTACTTGATGCGTGTAAACTTTTTTTTGCCAGTTTGTGTAGAGTATAAGCGTCCTGCTCACGAAGGGTCATAGTAGATGTCGGCTAAACAGGCGATTAAGCTCGGAACGACAGCCACCTGTTTTCGTACACACTTTTCAGTTTCTTCTTCTTAGGGCGTTGCGACGGTGTAAGTGGTTGGGGGACGGGCGTTGGATCTCTAATGGGTTCCAAACGTTTAGGATTTAAAATAAATTATTTCAGAACTTTTTTTTTTGAAGCGCCATGAGAAACTCTCGCCACCCAGACAGCTCGCTGTGTCTTCTTGCTCTAACCAGATCGTTGACTAAATCCACAATATTGGATCCACGGAGAGGCGTATCGTGAATACTCACTTCCCCGTTTTCGTCTCAAGAGATACCACCTTGGTAAATAATAGGTTCTAGTAAAAGTTTAGCTTTATACGTGCCTGTACTAGTACAGTAATGAGTATAGCATGGATGGGAATTACAGAAACTTCAGAGGTGGTCATGGTGGTGGTGGTATTTTCAGGCGGTGGATGGTGTTAACTAAAGTGCAGATAGCACTGTAGCACTTGTTAGTATGAAGTCCATTTAGACTTGTCATCAAGTTTTGAAGCGAGGATTTTTTCCATTTCCTTGTCCTGCTTGGAGACCACTAGATTTGTGGCCGTTGCCACTTGTTGATGATGTTGCTCGTAATGGTGTAATGTTTCCGGGGACACCAATATCATCTTTTTCGTGTGTTCCATGATCTACTTGTTGAATAAGGAACAGACGACACTGCTGATTAAAGGGGCTAAAAGTAAAAGCAGGAACGCTCCTCTTTTCTGAACGAGTAGTCGTCTCTTCTTCTTCCAGCACTACCTTGTTTAACCAGCTTGCGCAACACCTGCTTGTGAGCACACATCTTTGTATTCTGTGCATTTTTAAACAGCACCCGCCCCTTTAGAGTGATGTAGGCACACTCGTAAACAGAGTCAATCAGATTCTTGTAAGCCATTTTCAACAGGGCGACACGTTGCTGTGGGTTTATGCGATGCATCGCACGTAGCAGAGGGGATTGCTTCAGAACTTTGGGAACTCATGAATCTGATATGATCGGTAATCGGGAAGTGTCGGTGTTTTTATAGCTTTTGCACGGTAGGTACACGCAGCATCTGACATTTGTGTGGGTTCTATATCTGAACCATTCGGGTGTACTTTGTTTGAAATCTAACAATATATACCCGTGGGAGTACTTGTAGAGTCGGCGTAAGTCTTTTGTAAAACACGGGGGTTTTCAGGACTGACTTGACGTGCAAAATGTTGAATCTGAGCTTTATCCCTGGAATTTTTAAAAAGAGCGATATAATGTTCGCTTAAAGAAATGTCTTTTTGGTCCTTGCCCTGGTAGAATATAATTTGTGTAAGGAAAATGACGCTAATATTTTTATGGGGGTCTCCTTTAGTGAAAAGATCGACGACCAATTCGTTGGCTTCGCGCATCAGGTCGTCCAGGATAATCAGCTTTGGAGAATCATTACAGGTGTCATCCATTTCCGGCAAAACCTTACAAAATATGACTTGGGGACGTGCCCCGTCTTGTTCGAATCCCGGTTTCCATAAAACATAATACCAGGTGATTTGATCAAATTTAACGTCACACATTGTGTCCATGTTACCGGTAAAGTCAGCTACAAAATGTGACTTTCCACAGCCGGAAGGGCCTTTGATGATGGCCAAAAATTGATCTTTCATCTTGTCCATAATGTTTAAGACTGAGCTTATAAGCCGAATGAACTTGAATTTACAGGATGTATTGGAGGGGGTGGGATGTAGACGATAAAACACAAACATGACAGTTTTTATAATATTTATTCACACAAAAATATCTCACACCATGAAACGTATGAATTTAATATTTATTTACAAATATATCTCACACCGTGAAAAGTATACTTGGAATATTTATTTACACAAATCAAAGTTTTAGAATATATCTCATGCCATGAAGAGTATACTTGTAATATTTATTTACACAAATCAAAGTTTTAAAAATATAGCCCACGCCATGAAATTATAATTGAAATGTTTATTTAAACAAATCAAAGTTTATACAAATATATCTCACACCATGAAAAGTATACTTGGGATATTTATTTACACACAAATAAAAGTTTATAAAAATATATCTCAAACCATGAAAAGTATGCACCAATAAAAATTTTAGAAATCTGGCTCACGCCATGAAAAGTATACTTTGAGTATTTATTTACATAAATGATAGTTATAGAATATATTTTACACCTTGAAGTAAATTAAACATGTTTAGGTGTAGAGAAAACAATATTCAAATTCTTGAGCTCGTAGAGGGAATAGTGGCCACGATATTGATTTACAAAGTTCAGTTTAAAGAGTATTTGAATATATGTAAATAACCAAATAGTTTAAATTTAAAATATGTACAAGGCAAAAAATTAGTTGGAATTAATATATATATACAAATAACTAAGTCTATTTGACTAAAAATAAACAGGTAATCAAAAAGATGGTACCGGCAGTAAAAAATATATAAAAAATTATCCTGGGTGCATAAAATAAATCAATAAAAAATATGCGTGTTTTCATGCAGAAAAATATAGGGGGAAAAAATCAAATCGTTGAAAAATGGTATGTCAGTGGAACTGTCTAGAGAGAAATAACAAAATTGATTATTCAGCCCTTTTAAATGATCACCTTTAAGTCAGTGGTGAACCCGTTTAAAAGAACTCTGTTACCCAAACGGCAACGTATATTAATCATCGGTTATCTGTCGTTTGGTGTACACCTGCCGATAGACTTTAGTCTGCAAAACGGTAGATACAGTCACAAAACCTTTTCTTACAATTTTGTGCGGTATCTCTATGTATCTTTCCGCGGCCTGTTCGGTGACCATCGCTTTCAAAACGTCAAAATTAACGTCGTTCCGGTTGCCGTAGCTTATGGTGATCCCGCGAAACTTGAAAACCGTTTTTGTTTTGGCAGGATCGCAACCATCACAAACTCTGTACGCGTAATTCTTGGAACCGCCATATACAAAAGCGATAATGTAGCTTCCAGGGCCATAATCTTGAAGTTCATCAGTGAGGTCACCTAAAAAGTATCCAGTTGGTGGACTCCAATCGCCGGGGCATTCCGTGCATAGAACGCAATCTGTATTGTGATACAAAACGCGGTCCCACAATTGTTCAATGATTCTGTATAAGTGCAACCTGGCCATAGCAGTAGTGTAGTATGCCACCACCACACTCGTGTTAGGGTTAGGGCGCAACGCGCATCCTTGTAATTGAGGAACATAATCTTATCATTTACATCAATGACGCTGTCCACGGTGATTTACGGATCCCTCAGGTACTTGTGGATACCCTGATAGTCGTTTACAATGGCTACGTGTGATAAATTGGGTATTTGCCCAAACTTTCCCCATAGCGAGTTTAAAAAGAGTTTAGCCAGAGTGCGGAGACGAGGATTTTTACAAACAGAGCCGAAAGAGTTTTACCAAGTTCTCTTTCCTCATAATTTTGAATGTAAGCTAACTTCTCATCTTGTGAAGTACACGACTCTGACCATCCGCTAGTTTCTTGTTTAATTTTCAAAAAAATATCAATATACCCATGAAACGATCCGCCAGAACGTGTCTAACGATCGTAAACAGACACATTGTATTACCACACTTCTTGTACTCCTTCAATGGTGTAGCCTTTCTCAACGGCTTTTCGGATCTCGTCAATCACCCATACGCCTGTCAACCAGTGATCTTTTTTGTCGTTGTGCTGACACGTTTTTTGGTTTTTCTCCTACCCGCATTTCCTGCACAAGATGTACATCAACTTGTCGTCAACCATGTAGGCAATATGGGCATGAATAAATCCCGCAGAGGCGTCACTGTAACTTTGGCTATGGCTTCTACTTGATCAAAAGACGGACCATTTGGTTCCAAGTAAATTTTGGGGTGGCCAATGTGATATTTTTTGTACTTGTAAACGTAAGGATACATTGAACACACATCCAAGTACTTGATCTTCTCTCCACAAGAAAGGTCTGCATCGTGGAAGAGCTTGATACAATTTGTACGCCCGCCAAAGAATGTGTACCTGGGACTGAGGGGCTCTTTGCTGTACACCTCGGGCTGGAGTTCAAATTGTTTCAAGTCATTGTCTGTGCGTTTCATAGCATTAAACGTAAACTCCCACATCTCTACGACTGTGTAGCCGGCATTCTTAAACTTTTAAGCACAAACCATTATCACTTCATAGCGCGTCTCCATGCTCTCGTGGTTGCTGCTTTTGATAGGGGTGGTCCTGTCAGGATAACAGAGAGGGCACCCGTTCCAATAACAGCCCCGAAACTGGAACACGGTGGTGGAATCTCCATCTTTTACAATGCCATCTACAAGTCGTTCTAACACATATTCCTCACGGCCATTACCCGTATGAAGAATAGACACACAGCGTCGGTGGGCCTCCCAGCAGAGCCATTGTACGGCAACGTGCGATTTGTGGTATGCACACCGGTAGCCACCGTTAGAGATGATACCAATAGTATTCTCCTTATGATGACCTCAGTGGTAAACCAACATAGCCGCTCCTGCGATTGCACACGCCTCTCTGAAAGGATCCACCTATTCTTTTTCCATAAACATGTATCTAAACTTTAGACAGGCCTTCCATATGATCTCTACATCTTTCATGCAATACAGTTCCAACTCGCGGTTAAAATAAAATACATAATTTTCTTTGATCAACGCGTCATACCACTTCTCAAAGTGCTCCTTTCCCTCAATCGACATATCACCGATGCCGTAGTTCTCCTTTGGTGACAAGGTACCCCTATACTTCAAGTTTTATTTTTTATTGAAAAAATAGAGGAAACGTCCCTTTGCCAAAGACTCATCCAAGCCGAATATTTTAGGCATCTTGGACAACGACATTGGGAGAAAGTTCAGCTCAATAAAGTGGAGTGGACCGTAACGCATGGACATGATTTTCCCACCGTTCATTATGAGCTCTGGAGTCAATTTTTTTTACTCACATAATATATTTTAAAATAAAATTCCCATAATAGCTTTTCACATTATAACCTAGGAGGGTGATATCCTTAAATTTTGTTGCTTTAATTTACTCTATAAATCCGAAAAATTGGGCTATAGTGGTATCACCCTTGATTATGCGAGTCCTATCGCCCGCGCATTCGGTGCAATGATGGTCATTTACATCCATATGAAGGCAGGCCTTATAACACGTATGTAGGACAGAGAGGTTAGGTTTGTACAAATACGTGTTGACCGAACCTGGAAGAAACTTTAATTGTCTGCATTCAAAATCATAGAACACAAACATGAAATTGCTGTTTTCCAGTGATGGCTTGGATGTGGCTTACTTCATATAGCAGAAATGGTTAAAAGGACGATATGTATCACATACTCTGTAAAAAGTCTCATAACACCTGCGTTAATAATTTGATTTTTCCAAACTGAAAAATTGCCCACAGACCTCACAAACCTTTTTGACATCACAAACTGGCATGTGACCTCTGCAAAAGCCGGGACGTTTATGGTTATCAAAACATGTCTAGTTTGTGAACCACTACCCGCACTCTTTACAGCCCACAAATTGGGCTCCGCTACGAACCACTATAGCGTAGCACTTTTTGCTTGCGGATTGGCATTTGTGCTCGTTCTTATGATCAAATGTCACACAGCACTCACAGCAAAAGTACGAGCACTTAAATGCGGCTGTCAAGGATGCTATGACATCAAAATGATTTTGCTTATCGTCGTGAGAATACAAATCAAGTTAGGCCTTAAAGGAATGTTCGGGAGGGGGAGGCCCTCATAGAGGACATGCCCCCCCCCCACGTTACATCGACCCTGTGATTTTAAATTCGTAGAGATATGTTTGAAATTGATTCAGTTCAGTGATTCCACCCCCACCTTTCACAAAATTCACACGGGCATCACAGCATAGTTCCTCTGCTTTAAGTTTTTGAATATGATGACCCTTTTTGAGCTACTTAAAGAATTTCAGGTCCATGAATCCTGGTTCTCTTTTACTATCACATATATATTTGGCGACAATCAACCCGTGGGCAAGGAAGAGTGTGTTGCCATTTTGAATCTTAATGAATCCTTTGTTATTACGGCAAATGTACTAGCGGGAGAGTTTATCACAATAACGTTTACTCCCACCAGGCTCCTCAAAATGGTTGAGTTTAACATATAGTGGTACCTTACTCAAGAACAAATTATTACTTTGCAACACGCGACTTACGTTATCGAGCACGGTTCGAGTGTCTAACTGATGTGCCCACCTAAATGAGACACATACAGTGTTCAACATCTAGTCCGTGCTATTCAAAAGTAAAACGACATGTTCATTGGCGCTGACACCATGGTCCTGCAGCCGATTGAGCAAAACAGTAATTTGTTCTTCAAGCCAACTTAATGTGTCACGATCGCTTGCTGGAGCACCAATATTTACGGTAACTTATCTTCCAGCATAATAGAAACGTCTCAAATGATTAATTCTCTCCTCAATAATTCGAAGAGGAAAGCCTCGGGACAAAGCTCCAGCATAATAGAAACGTCTCAAATGATTAATTCTCTCCTCAATAATTCGAAGAGGAATGCCTCGGGACAAAGCGCCACCAACCTCGTTTACTGAGCCACTAATTCCTGTCTGGGGTGCTGAAGATGGTCCGGCCGTCACCACTGGTTGATAAAGGACCGTTGACCCCGTCTGCTTGGCCGCAGCTTGGGCTTGAGCCCTGACTCCCTGGCACGGAGGCGGTGCTGCTGTTTATGATGATGTGAGGTGAAGGGGAGACACGGCTGGTGGCGGTGCCGAAACACTGTCTCCCAGTAAAAACTGCTATCCAATTGAACTAAAAAGGATAAACATTTGAAATATAATTATTTTCTGCAAACTCACGCGTTAAAGCGATACTGCAAAATGTAATATGTTGTTAATAATAATAATATTTAGCACCGCGTCTTACTACACGTTCGGGTTATACGCTTTAAGTACTAATTACTCTAATAGATTAGAAATTGGGGAGATTTTTAATTAGAGGAAGTGAACCCGCATTTGCGTGGAGGGAGAGTGGAAAGCCATTTAGGAAAAACCACCCCAGTTCACCCAACCGAGATTATAACCTCGATCTCCCCGTCCTCAGCGGTCGAGCTCAACACGACAAGCGCGTTAGCCAACTACGCCACTGAGGCGGGTAATATGTTGTTTCAATTGCTTTAAGTGATAACCACATTCGCAATGTGTGAGTAACAAATACAGCCCATGGCATTTAATTTATCACTATGAAAGTTTAAACCTGCATTTTCATCCATGTAGGGGACCTAACCCTGGATTTTTCACAATGTACGTGTAATAAATACATTACATGGCAGTTAATTTATCACTATTAAAGATTAAACGCAAATTTTCAATCATTCAGGGAATCAAGCGCTGAACCCTTCATATATTGTGCGAGTAATAAAATACACTTGAACCATAGGACAGTTACAAAATACAGTTCAGCGTGGTTAAACATACATTTTCAACCCCTGTCTGGAATCGAATCTGGGACCCTTGGGCTGACAAAACAAAATATTAAGTTCTGTCTCAGCTAAAGCTATAATATAATTACTATGCCTGTATATTTAATGCACATTGGAACACTAAATCTACAACATATGATTGAATAGAGCACTTTTTATGCTCTCAATGCCATCTAATAGACCGATAAGCAACCACACATCAAGAAATCTAGCTTTAAATAGGGTATTGAGGGAAAACATGTCTTACACAAATTTGATTAAAATAGATATTGATGTTAGAAAATAATTTTAATGGTCCGAATTAAGTTTTAGAATGAAATAGAACCATTTGATTTATTGTTCCAGTTCATTGTTTCCTGTTCCAGTATAAAGCACGGGTCACTTTTTTATTCATAAAATATCAAGCCTAGAACTTCCACGAACCCCTGTCAGCTGTCTGATAATTTATCAAAGCAGCATTTTTAACCGTGTCGGGAATCGAACCCATTATCTATAGTTTGGTATACAGACATGATATCGAACAAGTTATGGTTACGGCTCCACAACCACACTATTTATTCAAAAAATCTGGCTTTAAATAAGGTATGTTAATGTTCCGAATTAAGTTTTCTCTTGGTATAAATTAAATAAAACCATTTAATTTATGTCCGCTACTGTTTCAGTCTAAAGCTCGGGTAACTTTTTTATTCATAAAATGTCAAGACTAGAACATCCACAAACCCTGTCCGCCGACTGATAATATACCAACCCAACATTTTTAACCGTGTCGGGAATCGAACCCAGTACCAATAGTTTGGTATTTTGACATATGTCGAGCGAGTTAAGGTTACGGTCGAATATTGATCCAGCACAATGCAAACGTGAATAAATACCAATTATAATTTGCTTTTTTTTGTTTTAAAGTTGGGAACGCGCTCTTGACAAAGGTGTAGTAGATATGCGCACAAACAATGGTAGTTTAGGGGAAAGAGAAGGCGTGGATAATTCTTGCGAAATAAGCTGTCTATTTACAAACTACTGGCTATAGTATTATTATTTTTAGACGGTACTTAAATATTAGGCGATCTATCGCGTCCAATTCAGCCCAAACATCGAGCACACCGTTGCTAGACTTTCCGGTGACTGCGGCATTGTCCTGAGGGGTGGTAACTGGCGGCGGAGTGAAGGCGGTGGTGCTGGATTGAACATAGACCGCATCTAGGATGTCAATACCCACCCCCACATTGCCTGTCTCCAGGGGTGGTGCCCGCACAGTGACCGGTGAGCCCACTGTGGGCATTACGTGCCCCCTCAAGACGGCATCCAGATTGTAGGGATCCCAATAATCTGAAATTATATAAATACATATTAATTACTATCACGGAAAAACTAAACACTGCAAAGTTTCTCAAATCAATCGCAAGACGCTAATTATCTGTGGACCAGTCGTTTTCCGCCAAGCAAATTCCTTCCTCGGTAAAAAGAGCTAAACGATCCGGGCTACCCAGCGCTACCAACGCTTCAGGTGGAGGGGCGGGTTTTCTTAAAAGTCTGTCAAAGGAACAAATGCCACTGTACACCAAAGACGTAATAAGCAAAATAGTGTCCATTAAAATATACAAAACGTTTTAAACATACCTGAATTTAGCCAATTTTCCAGTGCGTTGAAACTCAATGTGATGTTTATCGCTTGAAATTATTATTTACAATGCCCGAATGTAATGATTTCAAGGTCTATCTATAGTCGCTTCAATGGAGGTCTGCCGCATTAATGGTGGCGGCTTCTTATTGGTCGATATTGTTTCCGCATCGGTACGTGCCCGATCCTCGTGAATAGGCATCTATTTACAGTTATATTTTATTCGTGCTAGCTCTCCTGACAAGGATGGACGTATTTCTCTGGTACAGTCTAGAGGGATGCTTGTAGGACTATCGATCATGTTTATTTTTCCAACAGTGCAAATGCAGGTATTTATTTCACCTTGTGACAGGAGGTAGGGGTTCGTGTTCCTGCAAAGTCAAAAAACACTAATCCTACCTAAAGGCATCAATAATAGCTTTAGTTGTTTTCACATTTCAGCCCTGCACAAATGACGGTACATCACTAATTTTATTATTCTGTCTCTCTCTCTCATTCGGGCAAAGATATCCAGACGGTGTTGGAGGATTCAATTCCCCCCCTCGTGTTCAGTTGTCAATGACGATGTGGGTACGCATCTTGTCCTGTGACTTAAGGAGGTAGGGTTCAAGTCCTTTAGAGGGCAACAAACGCTAATTACTTCACATTTCAATCCTTGGCAAATGCTGTTACACATTTTGCCTGGTCAACATCAGCTATTATTTCACGCTTGCCTGAATATCTTAGTTCGAATCCCTGTCAACGTAAATGTGGGTACACATCTCGCCCTGTGACATAATAAGGTAGGGTTTCAAGTCCCTTAGAGGGTAACGAACGCTAATTACTTTACATTTCAATCCCTGGCAAATTCTGTTATGCATTTTGCCTGGTCGAAACAAAATCAGCTCTTATTTCACGCTTGCCTGAAGAGCTTAGTTCAAATTCCTGTCGTGCGTGTGTACCGAGGCTGATCCTTGGGTAGCAATCTACCGTCACCATTCATTTTATACTTGCCTCTATGGTCACATTGTATAAGGCGTCACTAGATGGCCGGTGACAGAATGATCGATATTTGAAGCAAATATGGGTACACATTCTACCTGGTCAACCAGCAAAATGGTGGTGGGTGCAGGAAGTACGGCTTTCTAAGAGACATTAGTTGTGCTAACGATATCAAGGTTCAAATACCGGTATGAACGCCGTCTAAATGTCAGGCTCCTGGCGAGGGGAGAGCAAATCATTGGTCTCAGATTGGGAATTTATAAAGCACATCTGAACCAGCGACCTTCAGAAGGCCACGATCAATGTGCCAAGGGGCCTTGGGGGTTTATGACTCTTCAACAAGGTCGTTGCTACCCTCTTTCGAAATTTATAACAAGTTTGTGACATCTGACGACCTCCATTGAGTTGGGTTATGACTAAGTGAGGGATGGAGAGGGGGTGAAGTGAAAAGGCAATCCAACAGAGCCAGGGAGCAGTCAGTGTAACTTAGTTCGTTCTTGGCGATGTAAGGAGGGTGGGGGGGAGTGAGGGAAAGTGAAAGGGGCCTTACGGCCGTGATACGCCGTCAGCTGCTTGGTGGCCACACTCTTCACTAAGCAGCCGTCAGGAGAGCTTCGTGCTCCGTGTTCCATCTGATGATGAGGGAGGAACGCCCGACCCCGTGGACTGCACACCAATAAATAAGTAAATTCCAACGCCCCGTCTCAATCCTAACCACACATAAATAATCAATGAGCACAAATAAAAAAGCAAGTTTGGAAAGGGGGTCAGGGGTATGGGGTCAGGTGGGTGGGAGGGAAGGGGGAAACTCAACATCTAATTAGAGAGCGAGGAGTGGTCACGTGACCAAATCTGGCCAATCACAGCAGACTGGAATGAAACGCCAGGCTAGCTACTTACATCAACTCATATTTTTTATATTAGTAGGATTATGTAGACTACTGAGTCGCACTCGCAATCGTAATATTGTATGTCTATAATAGCACACACAAGCGTAGTCGCATAACGGAAATGTCGGAATCGCTTCTCGGGAGGAAATGAACACGTCTATATCTTGCGTTTATTTACAGTAGCTCCATGGTTTCTTTGGTGCTGACTTGACAGCTCACAGCTGACAGCTAATAGAATTGAAAAGTTACCAGACCAGATTATGTATCCCTACGCCGAACCATATGACCTGCAAAAACATGCTTTTAGCAGCTGTCAGTCAGCACCAAAGAACCCATGGGCCTACTGTAGCTGTGTTGGCTTGCATTCATCCGACCATAAACAAATATAGTTATGCTACTATATTCAAATATAACTGATAGTTATTTAACTAAGGACAATATTTCGTGGAATTTTATAGTATTAAATATTTAATTTTTATTTTTTTCAATAATAGTAATAATATAAATTATATTCATTATTTAAGCATTAAAATATTTTTACAATATTTCTTATTTAATAACTTTGATATAACTTTGATTTTTGTAGTAATTATCTATGTTGTTTGTAATTTGTGCTCTTTGGCTTGATTCTTACAAAAGTTGTGAGTTTATTATTAACATTTTAAATGATTTCGATGATATTTTAAAATAATCTGTTAAAGCGTACCAACCTTTTATGATGAAATAAATCATAATAGAAAACAGTGTCATCTATTGCCATAAAGATAGTCTGATTGATAGTCTTATATGTTTATTAATTTTTGATATGTTTTCTTAGTTCGTATTGGTTTAAATTATGTGTTATGATGTTTCATTGTAGACAGTCCATTTTGTTGAAGGAAACCAATTAGTACGCTACGAGTCCGACAAGAGGGTGCAAACGGTTTTAGGCTGGGCATAATCAAAAGACACCACTGTTGGCGCTATTCAGTTCCCTCTTTGTTGCAACTATCTGGTTTTTAAGGCGCATAACAGAGTGGTTATTAGCGTCGACAGTCCTCTTTGTTAATAAACTTTTTTTTTATTATCATGAGTTTGAACACAAACTATATTTAACGGCTTATTAGGATTGTCCCAGCATGTTTGAAAAATGTATAACTGGTGAAAATATGGGTTTACCCTTTCATATTGATAAATTTATGGTCGGGGACTGGATGTTGTGCCTGTACTAGGTTTAAGTTATATGATAAGATATATTAAGTTATGACAGGTCTAGCCAGCCGGTAGTGGAAAATACATGGCTTGAATAAAAGACACCCTGGCCACAGGCTGGAAACAATAATGGGTGTAAAGTGTAAGGAGTGTAACTGAGACAGGTACTTACTTATACTTGCACTCTCATCTGCTTAAAATATTAAAATACCACATTGATAAATAATATATGATAAACTACCCCCAATGCATCTGGCAAAGATTTGAAGCTCGACCTTGCCGTCCCCGACAATCCAGCAGTCTATCTCGTACTTGACGACTTAAGCTATGTGACCACAGATGCGAGTTAGCTCTTTATCATACTGCCTTGTAAACTCATATGATCGACATTTCATTATGAAATAAATGTTAATCAATAAAAGTTAGCGTATTATTACAAAATGGATATTTTGCAAGAAATTTAAAATTGAAATAAACGCCCAGTTCTTATTGGATGAAGCATTCGTTCTATTTCGATTCAAATTAAAAGGTTGCCCTTATATGGACAGTATTTTTCCCATAGGGTAACTCATGTACGCACCGCCATGCCCCAGCGGTTAGTTATTTTATGAGTAGCCTACATTCAGAACGACTTAATCGAAGAAGTGAGGATTGGGAGGGTAATCTAGAACAAATATACACGCATTAGCGTGGAGAGGGAATGGAAAACAATATTCATAGATTACTTTAGGAAACTACCTCCAATGAACCCAGCAATCCAATATTTTGGGGTAACCGACGCTTTGGACCATGAGACCACCTGTTAAGGCGTTAGATTCGCACTTCAGTAGGTCGCCGTCGACGGAGATATTGTTTTCTGGATCCCGGTTAGAGATCTATACCGGTGATTTACATATTTTTTTCCCTTCCTAATACTCTCTCCGCGCTAATACGGGTGCATTTCCTCAAAGTTACTCTTCTCTTTGGAATCATGAGCACTAGATTGAGCCGTTTATAAAACTTGTAAAACATATCGGGGAGTGTTTGTTGTGTTATTTAGATACTGAATATGGGAAAGGGGGGAGAGGGATTACGTGGTACTGTGACGTGTCATTTCGTCCCCCGCCCCTTAAACTTTCTTCCTCCTTAGCAACGAGCGTCCGCCCACAACAAACCGTTGCTAGACAATATTCATAAAGAAGTCGTCAGCGTTGGTTAGTTTTGGATAAGAATTGTTCGCGCTGTGATACATGAGAAAATTTTTTTTGTTTTGGACTGTAAATAAGAGATATTGTTTGGATGTGTATGAAATGTCTAAGAAAATAGCAACGCCTCCATTTTTAAGATTACTTCTAATGCTTAAGGACTAGTCTAGCATAAATTCATAAACGCCAGAAACAAAGTGAATTTATAACAACCATGTCCAACACGTGTCCCTAGAGTTCGTTGTGTGCGCCCCCCTCACCCCCTCCCACCCCCTACACAAAACTCAAAATGAAATACTTCAAATTACAGAACTAAAACAACACATTGGGCTTTTGCAGTAGACTTAAGTGAAAGCTGTTTCCATTTTAATTTGTATAGGTTTTCTTTCAGATGTATTCCTTAAATATTGATAATGAGTGATCAGAGAACCACTAGTTACTGTTTGGGTTCGATTCCCGGCTGGTACCGGGTGATTTATTTTTCAAAAGAGAAATAATTCCCATGGTCACCAGATTTGGTCTAGCTAGGCTTAAGATCTTCAATGGCTTAACCCGTAATACTCACTATCATAATCCCTTCATCTCATCGGTACATGATAGAGCCTTGACGGAAAGGATGCACGATTAGTACATTCGGTGTGATCTGGGCAAAGGTACATTAATTCTGGCTGATATTTTTGCAAACTGAGCTATAGATCTATTAAGCCCAGACACGCCATTATTATAATGCATGGGTGTGTATTTGTCAAACATAAAACCCTAGTCAGCATGAAAGAAAGAAAATTAGTAACTGCGAGATTTAATTGGCTGAGCCTATAAAAAATTGATGTGCTGATTCAAAAAAATGCCACCAATTTTTGTGTATCACGTCTACATTAAAATATATACTCTTTTTATAAAAAATGAATTACTAATTTTTAGTAGGCCTACCATACAATAATTATACTAATAATATGCATTTATGCACGCTTGTACGTTTCATGATGGTCGTTGTGCCGTAAGAGTTTGTGTTATTCCTTGTGTGTGTGCGCGCGCGCGTGCGGCATCATTCTAAAGTATTCAAAGAATGTTCTGGCTACTTCAAGAAATTCAGAAAAATTCAGCTATATCGTCCATCTATTATTTTAACCGTATAACAATAAGACATTTATCATTACCTAACAGGTATGTAAGCCAATTTCATTGATCGACTACAACATTCCATGATATATCCCGGATTTTCTTGGCAGTCTTAAATTCCCCGACTTTCCAAGTTTCTCATATTTTCCCTGCATGTGGTCACCCTGTTTTCTAACAGTTAAAAATTACTAAATCTGTTTTACGTGTCCTTACAGTATTTATGAACAAATCCATGTGTTGTAACGCTGAAAAGTTCTATAAGCATGGTGATATTTTGAAGTGACTCACCCAAGAAAGGGAGGGGGGAGACAAGCAAGGCATTTACAACCACCCTTCCCCTCTTCAACCAAGTAGCAAATAAGTATAATAAAATATTAACACATGTAATGTACAACTTGGATACAGGAAACTGAATATGTGCCAAATATACGTGTATTTTTAAGAAACAGATTACGAAAGGGTATTTTAAAAGTATACTGTGACAACCTAAAATTACTAATGGAAATAAAATATACAGAAATAAGGTCTTAAATAAATAATTGTATTTATGTCCCTCCCCCCTAAGCTAGTTTCTGTGCGCGCCACTGCTCAAAGGTTTTTGATTATTTAAATGGGGAGCCGGGACGGGGCAGGGTGGAACGAACCCACTCTCACTTCAATCCAGAATTATTTTGGTTTTATTTTCATACCATATTAATGACACGAATACCCTCTTCGGTGGCCGCATGGTCTAACGCGCCACTCTTGCAGTGGGCTTAACTTCTGATTACGGAGAGATTGAGGTTCAAACCTCGGTCGAGTGTACTGAGGGTAGTTTTTCCTAAATGTTTTTTCACTTTCTCTCCGCGGAAATACGGGTGCAATTCCTATTAATATAACCTTTCTAATCCCTAAAACAAATAGCGTAGTTAGTTATTTAAACGCATATAACCCGAGCGGGTAATAAGACGCGGTGCTAAAAATAAAACGTGAATTAAAATATTATAACGGAATGTATTAAATAAGTATAATTTTTTTGAATAAAAAGGTATGCATTTATGCATGACTTCAAACGTGTATTTTTTATGTTCTGAAAACCAAAAAATTCACCGTTTCTTTTAGGCAACTAGGAGTAGGAGTGTTACATTTGAGGCGATTATTTGGTGAGATATGTTCCCCCAATCTCCTCCACTGATGTTTATTACTATATTACTATAAAGTCACATGGCTGACTCACTCACTGACATTGATGTTGACCCACTTCCAGATGAGAGAGAAACTTGAAATTTGGTAACCTACAGGAAAATTACAGAAAGTTACAAACTTTAATTTTTAACCCCCCTAAAAAATTCAAAATGGCGGAGCAACTTTAAATTCGGTTCGGACCTTTCTTTGGAGGTCTCTTGTGGCTAAAAGGTAAGACCTATCAAAAAACAGTCCTGGAATTACACTAGCTTAATCCACTTGCAAAGGAAACTCACTGGGGGCTTTGTGGGCGTAGCCCCCAACAATTAAAGCGAGTTTTGTTTTATAGTGCTCTGAAAGGCTCGTATCGACTCGCGAACTTGAAACATGTTGTGAATCTCGTCAAGGTCTGAGCCTCGTCCGGCGAATGTCCTTGATCGTACGTTAGGGACAGCTAGGTCTGGCTGATTTAGATCACGATCTGACCGGCCAGGTGGGTGATGGATGGGTGGGGTGGACTGGCGTGCAAACAACCACTTTGTGTCAGGTTATGTAAGCCTTCACAAGGTATAGTCATGGGACGTACGGTTCATCCATTAACCATGTAACGCTTTTTTTTTAACCTTCCCCTTCTACAATGTAACAGTGAAATAGAGACTTAACCTGACCCCTCCATCTCTGTTCCGCTCTTGTATTACACGAATCTGGTGTCACTGTAATAGGGTACACCCGTAATAATCATGTGACCTTTGGTTTGATGAGGCACGACGACGTTTCGATAGCAATACCACCATCTCGCGGTAGTGCTGCTGGGATGCCAATATTCAAATATTTGAAGTTCCGTAGAGTCCTAAGGGGACAACACCGACCTTGGATTCCTTGTACCAATATAGTCGTTATAGAACCATCTTCCATCATTTTGGCACGCTCATTCAAACCCTGTATATATCTTACTAATATTATAAATGCGAAAGTTTGTGTGTTTGGGTGTTTGTTACTCAATCACGCCAAAACTGTTGAACATATTCGAATGAAACTTTGTACGTTGGTAGAGTATGTCCTGGAATATTATTATTATTATTATTAGCACCGCGTCTTACTACTCGTTCGGGTTGTACGCACTTACGCTAATGTGTAATGGTAGGGTGNGCACTTACGCTAATGTGTAATGGTAGGGTGATTGTGAGATGAAATGAAGGACCTACAGTTTAACGTGGAATCCGAACCACGGTGGAGGCCTAGCATTCCTCACATTCACAAGATGTCTTGTCAGAGGTGAAGGAAGGGTTTGGTAATCAGATAAATCTGTGCCGGGACCGAGGATTGAACCCCGGCCGCCAGCATAGAAGTCTGACACCTTGCCCCTAGACCGCCAGCTCACCGTCCTGGAATAACATATAGGACTATTCCTAACCTTTTATTTTAAATAATAATAAATATATGACTATAATGTGATTGAAATGATGTTATTTAAGAATTTGTGATTTAATATTTTGTAGCTAAAGAAAATAGTAATTAGTGTGACGTAGTTTTATACTAATAAATAATAAATATGATGTTATTTTAGCTATGTAGTCAAAAAAATATTATTTCATTTATTTATCTTACTAATTATGAAGGTAAAAAAAATGAATTTATAATTGATAACTTAAATAATATATATTTATTTTATTACGAAATATTTAAAAGTAAAAATTAAAATAGGGCAAAATTATTTACAGCTAGAACTGAGAAAAACGCATATATATCTGAAAAAAATAAAGTTTGATTTATCACCAAAACAGTTTAGTTAAAAATTAAAAGATTGTATCAATTATTGCGGGCGAAGCCGCGATGGGTAAAAGCTAATACGTATATAATAAAACTAACAGATAATTTCCATCTCCTAGGCTTCATGTAATTGTACAAGCGGTGCCTTGCCTCCATATATATATATATATACACCGTAAGATGGGGTCACTTTGCACCAACCTTTAGGTTGTTTTTTTAGAGCTTAAGATATATTGTGTGTAATTAAGTTTTGAAATCATTTCATTTTTGTTTGACTGTCAAAGATGTTCAAATTTAAGTTTTTAAGAGTTGATTCTTTGTTAGTGAAGTTTAAATAACTTTACTAACCAATAAAAAGTGGTGCAAAGTATCCTCAATTGGTGAGGATACTTTGCACCACTCTAGTATTTACCTTGAAATTAATAGGAAATAAGGTATATGATGCAATGTTACACATTCATTAGTATAACTTTACACCAGAAACTATATTAGAAACAATTTTACACGTGCTCATTACATAATATAAATTAAATGTATTTTTTAATAATCTTAAACTTAAATTAAAGATACAAATCTACATTATAAAAAGAATACAGTAATTTCGTTTTATCAATTCATATGACTGCCAAAACAATTACAATATTTATAAAAACAAAGGTAGGACTTACAAATTAAATCTAAATTAAACTTTTAAAAAAACATAAAAAATCATTCTTTGTAAATGTCTGTTGATTGGTAAATCAAGTGAAACCCATCAAAACAAAATTTTATCAAGTTCTGGAACACTGAAACATCCTCTTTTATTTATTGGTTTTGGAGGACATAATCCTCCCAAAACATACATCCAGCTGTACTGCATTGTCTTTGATAGAACCGGCCACTTCCAAGGAATTAAATTATCTTTGCATTGCGGAGATTACTACTTTTCTGGTATTAAATGACTCAATCTTCCCAGGAAAAACTCTCCATATGTGAAAACAACAAATTTGCCTTTCTTTTTCTGTACAGGCTGCCACCATTCTTAATTTTGTTTCGCTCTTCTTCCTTTTCTGGCGATAAGTCATCGATGTCTTCTTTTCACTTGGTTATTCTTGAAGGGACAAGTCTTCGATTTCTGACCCTAATTCAGAATAAGAACTAGTTGGGACTCTATTTTTCTTGTTTTTTAGTTTTCTCTTAACTTCCTCTTCATTTGAATTCCCATTATTGTTGGATGAGTCTGCTGCATTGCCCAGTTCTTGATTTGTATCATTATTGTGGTTAGCTGGGCCTGCCCCATTATCTGTGGACATAGTTTCATGGGCTATGCTTTTTCCAGCCTTAACATTGATTCTTCTTCTCTTAATTTTGCTATTCCCAACAATATTGCATCTATTGTTATTCAAAAATTCTTTTAAACTCTTTTCGGTTGAGTCTTTTTCATATGTCTAGAAGAACACTTACTTCACAAGCAACAGTTTCACATTTTCTGAACCCATAATTCAAGTTATTACCTGCATCGATTAGACACCACATCCATCATATTTTTCAGAAGACTTGGAAAGTGTTGTTTCTGCAAGACAGAACTCTGCAGACCAGCCTCATTTCCCTTGTAAGAGCCCAATATGGTCTTCCATGCTGCTTTCGTTGGATAGAAGAGTGCCACATCTAACGGCTGAGTCTGATAGGTGCTGTTTGGAGGCAAACAAACAAAATATATTTAGTTTTCTCTGCACTTTTCAAAACAATATCTGTAACATGTGAAGATAAATTGTCCCCTATAGCTACCTTCTTCCCTTCAATCTTTTTTAATCTCGGAAGCATCAAGACTTGGAATAGGTCTGAATATTTCCTATGTAAACCACCTTGGTGCAAAATATCCCCAAATGGGCTTCAAAAATGTACCTGGTATTCTTTTTCACTATAACATATTGTAAACATATAATAGCTACATACAACTTGTAAACTAGATGTAATATGGTTATTAGGCACTAATAAAATAGTAACCTACCTTGTTATCAATTGAATATGCAGCTGTAGCAATAAAGTCTGGAGCACTTTAGGTTTCCACTTGTTTACAGTTTCTGAATAATGGCTGCTCACATGGCAGCAACAAATGGCCAAGAAAAAAAATTCACACCTTAAAATGTGTATTTAAGAGTTACCGGTTGAAATTCTTAAAAACTAGTCTTACATAGTTCATAGTTTAGCCACTAGATGACTCTAAATACTTTTTTTTATTGGTTCAAAGTATACCCTCTAGGTGCAAAGTAACCCCACTCTACGGTATGGAGCCACCTCTTGTACAATATATTATTTAATTAGCGAATTCTAGGGGATAGGTGTTATGTCTCAGGATAGGTCCATTCCCCTTTTCAGTGAACTTAAACCGCCAATGTGCCCTGTCCTCTGCCTCCTCCTTCAGCTCCCAGCATTTTCTTCTTTCCTTCAAGTTTCCTTTTAGTTATGGTTATACAACATAATATTAGTGAATTTGTAAAATGACACCAGGACACAAGAATCTAGCCCAGGACTTTGGATTAGCGCACCAATTATCTCTATGGGTAGCTCAATGAAGAGCATTGACGTGCCAAGCCAAGGATCTTGGGTTCGAGCTCCCTGTCCAGGTGTTATTTTTTAAATTTACGAGTTTTTAAATTGTACATATTGTATTTCTATGCCTATTATGTGGGAAATGTTGCAAGTATAATTTTGTACCCAGGTACCCCTTCCCTTATAACAATTATAACATCTAGTCTAATTACTTGAACACTCACGAAACACGCAGTTTTACAAGAGTTCCAAAGTTTAGTGTTAGAAGTTGGTAAGCAAGTGTACCAACTGTATACGGCAAAATAGTCCTAACACTGACACAAATCACTCTGAAATTTTGAATAAAATTAGTTCAATATTTTCTTAGCACTACGTCCTACTACTCGTTCGGGTTATACGCTTATTTACTAATTATGTTAATAGTTTTAGGGATTACTAAGTTTATATTAAGAGGAGGTTTACCCGTATTTTTAGTGGAGGAAGAGTGGAAAACCATTAAGGAAAAACTACCCTCAGAGCATCCGACTGAGATTTGAACCTTGATCCTCTCGTCATTAGCAATCCAGCCTACCGCAAGAGTAGCGCGTCAGATCACACGGCCACCGAAGCAAGTTAGTTCAATATCAAATGTGTCAGACCAATTTACACTTTATTTATATATATATATATAAATATATATATATATATATACACGAATAATAATAAACATTAATTAATGTTCTTATTTTAATATGTTTTTTATTTTAGAAATGAACATAATCTAATAAGATTAGTTTGTATCGTTATATATACCTTGCTCCTCCCAATGTGTTACCC